>JAYJMB010033366.1:0-35277 GCA_036873735.1 Pouteria campechiana
GCGAAAGAAGATAACTTTGGGGATATTAAAAAGAAAAATGCCAAAAAGGAAAAGAAAATGGACTGAAAGAAAAGAATCAATAAGGATTCATCCTTTAATTTGGGGGATCACATCCCAAAGAACTTAAAAGAAAATAAGTTTGGGGGTGTGCTAGTAATATAATACATAAAAAGAAAGAATAGAGCAAATAAAAAGTAAAGAGAATTAACATTCATGTGCAAATTCATTTATGATTTCTTCTTTTGTGAATCATTATTTCTCTTCTATTGTTAGCCAAACCCAAGGCCCAATTATAAGCTTAATAAAGACCTATTGATCAAAGTGGATAGAGTTTTCTACATTAGTGGAGAGGGATTATGAAAAACAAGCCTGTGGAATGTTTTATGGAGATCATTAAAATCACTAAATTTAATGTTGTTGATTGAGAAACACCCATGTAGCATGAGATTAATAAAGCACACACACAATTTCACTTTATGAAGAGATTGATGAAGCATGCATTTCATGAGATTACTTGGCAAGTATTTTGAATGATTCTTTTGTTATGTGTACATTTGTAATTTGTTTAGCATGATAGTTTAAGAGAGATTATCCTAAATGTCTCATAAAATATGATTACTATTTTGCTTGAGTATGATCAAAATAACCTCATATTTTATCATATTTTATTACCTAAATTCACATATTTTGGACCCTAATTTGACATAATTTCATTGATTTTGATTACGTATTGCACTTAATGGAGTTAGTTTCTGTTTCAGGCATTAAAACTGTTGAATATGAAAAAAGTGTCACTTGTATTAATTGTTTTGCATGGATAGAGGCTTCTTTGGAAAATGTGTTTAACATAAAAGTTGTAGGTCTTGTTCTTATCTTTTGAATGCATCAAAAATTGCATGATTTTGATAACTATGAGAAAGTTATGACAACAATACTAAATACTATTTCAAGTGAACAGTTGGGCACTGCAGTGCTAGTACAAAAGGATTACAAGGGTACTTTGGGGCAGCAAGTCAGTATGGGCATAGTAGTGCCAGTTCATTGCAGATGGAAATTTCTCATTTTAGTAGTTTATGTTCTTTGTGACAAATAATTTTGGGAATCCATATGGAGGTGTAAACAAATCCTAAGTTGGGATATTTAAATAGGTTTTAAGGTGAAAATTTTGGAATAATTTGGGAGAGAGAGTTGGGACACAACACAAAAATAGTTATTTTGGTGAAGGAGTTCAAGATTAGAAGCAATTGTGGTGCAAAGCTTTGAGGAAGATCAACATTCAATCAGAGTTTCATTGTTCTTTCTTGCTCTTCCTTTATAATTTGGATCATGTTTAGAATACTTAGAATTATTTTTAGTATTATTATGAGTAGCTAAACTCCCCTTTCTAGAGGAGAGATGGATCTTATGTGGATATTATGATGTGATTAACTAGTTATATTATTGAGATTTTTTATTGGTTTATTTATGATGTTTTGTTCTTAATGCCTTCAATTTATTGGTCATCTATTAAAAGATTTCATATTTTGGGTTTGACACTAGGGAGAGGTAATCTTAAATAGGATCTAGGAATCATAACATGAAATTCTAGATGACTTAAGAGAGCTCTTAGATTTTGTGAAATCATTTAACATAATTATAGAC
This sequence comes from Pouteria campechiana, assembly GCA_036873735.1. Taxonomy (NCBI): domain Eukaryota; kingdom Viridiplantae; phylum Streptophyta; class Magnoliopsida; order Ericales; family Sapotaceae; genus Pouteria; species Pouteria campechiana. The sequence continues at coordinate 1,642 of JAYJMB010033366.1, forward strand.
ATTAATGCATTCTTAATCTTCTAATTTTTATAGGAATATTAAAATTAGGATATTGAGAATAGATACTTAACTCGGTAATTAGAAGAGGGAGTTGATTAAATTAAAATTCATGATTTATAAAGCAAGAAAACAATTAATATATAATGAGTTGAGAACACCATAATTGAAGCATGAGTGAAATCAATCCTCTAAGACTTTTCTATCTTGATATTTTTCTACCAAAGCTTGTTCTTTTCTACTTGTTATTCAATATCTTAGTATTTGATTCTCTAAAAAAAATAGGATTATTTATTGCAATAGCTAGTGATTAATTGAAATTTACAATCCCTGTGGAGACGATAACGCTTCTCACATTCTTATACCATAAAACTTGATACCATATGCTTGCGGTTGAATTTCAGTGAACACATACCCTAGAGACCAAGTTATTAAAAATATATGTGATGGTGTAAAGATAAGAAAATCCATGCACAATATTTGTGCCCATTTTGCATTTATTTCTAACATTAAGCCCACTTACATTGAATAGGCTCTCAATGATGAAAATTGTATAATTGCTATGCAAGAGGAGTTAAATCAATTTGAGAGAAACAAAGTATGGAAATTGGCTCCTAGACCCAAGCATCTTGATGTGATTTGAACAAAATAGGGTTTTAGGAACAAACTAGATGAAAGTGGAGTAGTTATAAGAAATAAAGTTAGATTGGTAACTAAAGGGTACTCCTAAGAGGAGGGAATAGACTTTAAGGAATCCTATGCCCCTATAACTAGATTGAAAGCCATAAGGATGCTACTTACTTTTGCATCTCATATGAACTTTATGCTATTCCAAATGGATGTTAAAGTTCATTCCTTAATGGTTATCTAAATGAGGAAGTGTATGTTTAATAACCTCTTGATTCTGAATTAAATGATTAACAAAATCATGTATGCAAACTTACTAAAGCATTATATGGATTTAGGCAAGCTCCAAGATCTTGGTATGACAGTTTAAGTAAGTTTCTTAATGATTATAAATTCAAAAGAGGAAATATTGATACTACACTATTCATTAAAAATGTTGGTAAGGATATTTTAATATGTTGATGATACTATTTTTTGTGCTACTAATGAAATTTTATGTAACAAATTTTCAAACACAATGCATGCCAAATTTGAAATAATCATGATGGGAGAACTCAATTATATTCTTAGGTTGCAAATCAATCAGCAAAAAGAGGGGATCTTCATTTATCAATCCAAGTATACAAAGGAAATGCTCAAGAAGTTTGGAATGAAAGGAGTGAAAGAAACAACCACACCAATGAGCACTTCAGCTACATTAGATAAAGATGAGAAGGGTAAAACTATGGATAGCTATATATATTGTTTAGTATATACTTGTGTGCTAGATTTCAATCAAGTCTTAGAGAGTCACACCTATCTGCAGTAAAGAGAATTTTTAATTACCTAATTGATATAACAAGTCTTGGGATTTGGTATCCAAGAGGTTCAAATTTTTAACATTGGATACTCAAATGAATATTTTGCTGGGTACAAAGTTGATCAGAGAAGTATAAGTGAAACATCTTAGTCTCATGATTTTCAAGGAAATAAACTAGTGCTACTCTCTCCACTATAGAAGAAAAATATATTGTTGTTGGTAGTTATAATGCTCAATTATTATGGATAAAACAATAGTTGTTAGATTATGGATTGAACTATAAAAACATTCCCAAACATTGTCACAATACAAGTGTAATATTCTTGACAACAGAGACTAAGTATATTGAAATTAGGCATCATTTCATTAGAGACTATATATAAAAGCATGATATTTTCTTGGAATAAATCTCTATAAATGCCCAACTTATTGACAACTTTACAAAGCCATTATCACTAGATAGTTTTGATAAAATTAGAAGAGCATTAGTGATGATGATATATTAATACATACGGACATGCATAGTCATTTTTTTAAATTTCATATTTTTATAATGACTTGTTTATGCGATGAAATGTGTAAATGAAAAAAAATCTTGAAACATAATGAAAATAGAAAATCAAGAAACTTAGAAAATTAAGCTAGGTACAACAACCGCCTGGGACTGCAAGCATCTGCACCAGAGGCACCCAGTGTTTTGATTCAAGTAAAACCCTCATGTGAAACCCTTCTTCTTCATTCATTTCTTTTACCCTAGTAGCCGCCTCCCATTGTGAAATAAATCACCTCCCCTTCCATTTTCTTCCAAATCACCTCTAAATCCTTATTTTCTCACATCTCTAAATCCCCATCTGCATCATTTCATCCATGGCTCCAAAGGTTGCAAACCTTCATGCCCTATCAAGAGACTAAGAATGAGAGGTGAAGCGTCTACCTCAAGAGGGTCTGCATCCTAAGCCACCTCCAAATCCAAACAAGTCTGCTTCACTGAGGAAGGTAATCCCTCTAGGCCTTCTACTAGTGAGAGAAGTAGGAATGAGATGGAGGAAGAAGAAGTTGGAACTAGAGAAAATGTCGAAGAGATCAAAATGTTTAATTTGAGCAGTCTACTAGAGACACTAGATGGTGTTGGTTCTTGTGTATATATATATGGTCACAAGTAATATAGATGTACTGAGTAGAGTATCGTTCCCTTAAGGAGTTGTTTGAATACTACACCAATTACCAAACTTATATCAAATTTGTATTATTTGATCTATTGAATTTCAAAATAGGCTAAAAAGACTAAATCTAAACAGAACAATGAAACTATCTAAGAAACATATCTTAGGACAAGTGAAGAGAAATCAATAGGAAAGATATCTAGGGAGTCAACTTCACCTAACAAATTCACTTATATTGATGTCTTGCCTTGATTAGACTATCATTCTTCTCATTGTCAAATAGATGCACTAAAATATCTACCACCCTTTTTCAAGTGATATGATAGGTGTGCCTATGGATGTGATATTCTGTCTCCATGCAAATCCACATCAATAAACCCATTAAGCTTAGGCATTCATGTTTGATACATGCACTCGTAAGGTCATAACTCACACAGATTGCACATGTACAATAACTATCTCTAGTCATCATTACATCATATAGTCTTCCATTCAAAAGTATATTACTAATTCGTCTTTCTCAAGTGTGAATTAAAAATCTCAGTTCATGCATATGGAGGCCAATCACATACATGCATTAAGTATAAATAGGAAGAAACAATGAGTAAGAAGAAAATCTAAATAAAAAATCAAGCATCAACACAAGATACATTATTAGGATCCATCCCACTCTAGATAAAAGTAATTTAGAATATCATAATTGAATTAAAACCAACTAAATGATTAACAAATATTGTCATATTTCCAATCTGAATTTTGATTACAAATACAAAAGATAAACTAAATTGAAAGAAACAGAATATTAAAATTTCCAGCAACTCTTTCCAACGATCTCCTCTGCTCCCAACACCCTATTCACGTGCCTCTTTTGCTAAAAAGTTCCCTTATGGACATGTAAATCCCCCTTTATATCTCTGTAATTAGGGTTAAGAACCTTCTTATGTAAAGTTAAACATAAATTATGCATAAAACACTAAATTTCCTAAAATAACCTATGTTGCCACACATATTAAGCATTGCGGCGCCCACTTGCTGCCTCTTTTGCGTCTTGAACCAATGTGACTAGGCATTACGGCGCCTAGTTGCTGCCCACTACACTATTTCACCTTTGAAAACTTTTAACTTTGCTTCCTTTTTCAACCACTTGTTCTTTTCCTTCAACTCCATTGTATTGATCCATTTTCCTCATTGATTTTCCCATGTTTTCTTCTCCTCTCTTGTGCTTAATACTTGTTGCCCATGAATGCCTTTGTAATCCCATCCAAATGTTGAACATTTTTTTTCAAATCAGCTTCTATCTATGCCAAAAATTGAATACAAGTGAGGTCTTTGTCATATTCAACATTTTTAATGCCTAAAACAAAAACTAGCTTTATTAAGTGCAATATATAATCAAAATCAATGAAATTACATCAAATGAGGATCCAAAATATTTGAATTTAGGTATTAAATATGGTAAAATATAATCTTATCAAATACCCCAAACTTAACTTTTGATCATTCTCGAGCAAAATAGTAACTAAATGCTTAAAACTGTTAGGATAGTATCTCTCAATAAATCAAAAACATGCCAAATAAATTACTCATGTACACATACTTAGAAATCATTCAAGACGATTGCTAAGTAATCTCATGAAACCCATGCTTCATCAATCCCTTCATGACGTGAGAGTGTGTGTGTGTGTGTGTGCTTTGTTTCAATATCATGCTACATGCATGCTTTTCAATCATTAATATGCAATCCAGTGATTCTAATAATCTTCATAGAACATTTCATAAGGTTGCTTTTCATAATCCCTCTCCACTAATGTAGAAATATCTATCCACTTCGATCAATAGGTCTTTGTTAAGCTTGTAATGGGGCCATAGGTTTAACTAACAAAGAAAAGGAATAAGGATTTATGAATTAAGAGATCATAAATGAATTTGCACATGAATGTTTTCTTTTTCTTCTTCTTTTTTAATTTTTTTATGGGTTGTATTACTAACACAGCCCCAAACTTATTTTCTTTCGAGTTTGTTGGAATGTGATCCCCCCCCCTCCCTAATTGAAGGATAAATCCTTATTGATTTCTTTCCTTTTGTCAATTTTCTTCTTCTTTTCAATACCCCCAAACTTATTTTCTTTTGCTCTCTCACACCTCTCTACAATCATGTCTATAGAATATGTCTCTTAATAGGTCAAGCATGACTTTTTAGGCTGAAAAGGTCGGGATGATGAGGCTAAAGAATAAAAAGTTGAATGGTTGTCTTTTACATGTTTTGCATACATCATTCTTTCATTAAGGCTTAATGGGGACACTAGTGATAGTTATGTACTAGGTTAGCTTAAAAGTTTCAAACTGATCAAAGAGTGCCTAAATCATTTTTAAGTAAACATGTTATCTTAAATTTTTCCTTGAGGGATAATCAAACAAGTTCTAACATGCTCATGTCAACCAAAATATGTCACTAAATTCATAATATTATCAACTAATCCATATACACTTTGCATAATCATAACATAAGGTCTTTAATAAAATTTCATCATTCATGAAAAAGGACTTATCACAAGAATCATTAAATCACATGGCAGTACCTATGCTTCCTTCTAAATCATGTGTAGTAGCAATCAAAAACTAAGCATATGTTATTGATTATTAAGAGAAAATCCATCAGTCAAACCTATTCAGTTTCACCATATTAGCATAATTGCTCATGGATTTTCTTTATATAAGTCATCAAAAGTGAAGATCATCAAAAAAATTATACCTAAATTCCAAAAATTTGCCTAACATTGTTTGCAAATCTGAGTGTAAATTTCCAAATATATCCCCAAACTTAAACTAAATATTGTCCTCAATGTGAAAGAATAATATAAAGTTAAGATCAAGGGCTTCCCTGAATGGAGTAATGTTGCATTCTCGGAGTTCAAAATATGCAGATATGAACTGCCTGGCTGCATTACATGATTTGAACTTTCACCTCTGAAGTGTATCATGTGACATTTGAAACTTTGAAACTTCCTTTGAAACTCATCATTCATGTATTCTCCTTTGCTAGTGGACAAGAGTAGATCAAACTATTGATGGTTGCAAGGAGAGATTATCTAAAATTACGAAATCGAAAAGGAACTTAAGTAAAAAGAAAAATAAAGCAAAAATAAACTAAACTAAAAATCGTAAAAGAGATGGGAGAAGAAGTAGTTCTGATTTATAGTCTTTAGCTTGAATCTGTCTCTTCCTCATGCTGGTTCTTTCATTTGCATGCTGAACTTTTGCTTGTCGAATCATCCTTCAAAGTATGGCTTAAGACGCTGACTGTTCACTTTAAATGTTCCCATGGTATCATGTGTAACTTCAATTGTACCATAGGGAAGTATTCGAATAATAATGAAAGGGCTTGACCATCTGGACCATAACCTACCAGGAAATAATTCAAGACAAGAGTTATAAAGTAATACTCTTTGACCAATTTCAAACTCTCTTCTTAGTATGTGCTTGTCATGCCATTTATTTATATACTCTTTATATATCTTAGCATTTTCATAGGCCTCATTACAAAGTTCTTCTAGCTCATTCAGTTGTAGAAATCATCCTTCCCTGACAACCTGCTTGTCAAAATTCAGAAATTTCAGTGCCCAATGTGCTCTATGCTCTAATTCCATAGGTAAATGATAAGTCTTTCCAAACACTAGCCTAAAAGGAGACATCCAAATCCTATAGGCCCGAAGTGTGTCAAACTATTCATTGCAAAAGTGTGTCCCACCATCACTGATGATTGCTTGGGAGTTCAAATCATGTAAAGATATTTTTCTTACCTTAGCATCATTTGTTGGCAGTGCTACAGCTTCTACCCATTTAAACACATACTCTATACCACAAATAATTCACATACAAGAATGTTGCTTAAGGGCATCTCATTTCTCCTAGAGATATTTATTATTCTCTGACATCTATCACATGAAATGATATAGTTGTGTGCATCCTTAAAAGGTATGGGCCAATAAAAACTAGCTTGCAAAACCTTAGCTAGAGTTTTGGTGGAACTAAAATGCTCACCTACCTCTCCATCATGACAATGTTGTAGAATACTTACCATTTCCTCCTCTAGAACACATCTTCTTATCACCTGATTTGCACAAACTTTAAACAAAAAAGGTTCTACCCAAAAGTAATGTTTAACATTAGAAAAAAAAATCTTCTGTTGAAATGAAATGTCAAGGGGTAGAACATTACTTGCCAAGTAATTTAAAAAATCAGCATACCAGGAAATCTGTGTGGCATTGATAGAAAATTTTATCATCAGGGAACTCTTCTAGTATTGGTGTTTCTTCTTCTTTTGTAGTTGGAATTCTTGACAAGTGATCTGCAACCAAATTTTAGTCCCTTTCTTGTCCTTTATCTCTAAACTAAACTCCTACAATAAGAGAATCCACTTGAATAACTTGGACTTTGCTTCTTTCTTTTTAAGCAGATATTTTAGAGTAGAATGGTTAGAATAAACAATCACTTTCGAACCAATAAAGTAAGAACAAAATTTATTAAAAGCAAAAACTACTGCCAAAAGTTCCTTTTTTGTTATTGAATAATTCAAGTAAGCTCCTTATAAGGTTTATTGGCATAATATATGGCTTGAAATCTTCACTTCTTTCATTGTCCCAAAATAGCTCCTATTGCAACATCGCTGCCATCACACATCAAATCAAAAGGTAAATCCCACTCTAGTGTCGTCATGATTGGTGTAGACACCAACTTTTCCATCAATGTGTTGAAAGCGTACAAGCAATCATTAGAAGAGTCAAATGATGCGTCCTTAACCAAGAGATTAGAAGGGGGTCTAGCTATTTTTAAAGAGTCGCCTGTGGAATCCTGCATGCCCAATAAATCCTCTGACAAGTTTCAGAGATGTTGGTGGAGGCAGTTTTTCAATGACCTCCACTTTAGCTTGATCAACTTCTATGTCTTTTTAGAGATCTTATGTCCAAGCACTATCCCTTCCTACACCACAAAGTGACACTGCTCCTAATTCAAAACAAGGTTAGCTTCCTCACATCTTTGTAACACCAAGGCCAAATTATTCAAAAATGAATCAAATAATGAGCCAAAAATAGAAAAATCATCTATGAAAATCTCAATATATTTTTCAATCATATCAAAAATAAAAGCCATCATGCATCTCTGAAAAGTCGTTGGTGCATTACAAAGACCAAAGGGCATTATTTTAAAAGAAAAGGTACCATATGGACAAGTGAAAGTGGTTTTCTCTTGATCTTTTGGTGCAATAGGAATCTAGTTGTAACCTGAATAACCATCCAGAAAGTAATAGAATTCATTCCCTGCAAGTCTTTCCAAGATTTGATAATTCAATGGTAAAGGAAAGTGATCTTTTCTAGTGGCATCATTCAATTTTCTATAATCCATACACACACACACCACCCAATAACTATTCTTGTTGGAATTAGTTCATTATTATCATTTTTTTGAATAGTCATACCTCCTGTCTTCGGCACAACTTGCATAGGACTCACCTCTTTCATTTTTGGGTTCAGACATCTTTGAGGTTGGGTCGTATTGATCCTTCATCAGAATTTTTTGCATGCAAAGTGAAGGGTTGATTCCTTTGATGTCTACAATCTTCCATCCAATTGCCCCCTTGTGTGCTCTCTTAACACTCTTAGTAGCTTTTCTTACATCAAACATGTCAAAGTAGAAGAAATAATTACTAATAAGGAAGAAACTCCATCTAAATAAGCATATTTTAGATGAGAAGGTAGGGGTTTGTGTTCATGAATGGGTGGCTCTTCAACTGATGTCCTAAGCTTTTTATTGATTTGTCCCAACTCCTCAAATCTTGGTGTCTATTGCTTTGAATAGGGTGGGTTTGCCTCCATAAACTTTTCACACTCCTCTATATCCTCATTCTCAATTTTTCTATTGCTTGGTTGAGCTAGACATGCTTCCAGTGGATTTTTTCTTGAAAAAATGTATTCACCAATTCATCAATATTCTCAATTCTAAAATAAGAATTTACATCAGAGGGATATTCTATTACCTCAAAAACATTAAAGTTGACTTGATCATCATTAACTCTCAGAATTAACTTTCCCTATTGAACATCAATAAGAGTTCTTTTTATTGCTAAGAAAGGTTGACTCAAGATAAGTGGTATCTCATAGTCTTCTTCCATATCCCGAACTATGAAATATATAGGAAAGATGAACTTGTCAACCTTTACCAAAACATTTTCCACAATACCTCTTAGATGTTTGATTGTGCGATTAGCTAGCTAAAGTGATACTATAGTTGTTTTCACCTCTCCCAATCCTAATTTTTTGAAGACAAAAAAGGCATTAAGTTAATGCATGTGCCCAAATCGCACAATGTTTTTTCAAAATAAGAAGCATTAATAGTATAAGGGATAGTAAAACTCCTTGGATCTTTCAACTTTAGTGGCAGTTTGTGTTGTAGGATGGATGAATATTCTTCATTCAACTTCATTATTTCATAATCCTTGAGATTCCTCTTGTTTGCTAAGATCTCATTCAAGAATTTTGCATAGCTAGGTATCCATGTTTGATATATGCACTTGTCAGAGCTCGCACAGATTGCACATGTACAATGACTATCTCTGGTCATCATTGCATCATATAGTCTTCCATTCAAAAGTATATTACTAATTCATCTTTCTCAAGTATGAATTAAAAATTTAGTTTATGCATATGGAGGCCAATCACATACATGCATTAATCATATAAAGGAAGAAACAATGAGGAAGAAAAAAATCTAAATAAAAACTCAAACACCAACACAAGATACCTTATTAGGATCCATCTCACCCTAGATAAAAGAAATTTAGAATATCATAATTGAATTAAAACCAAATGAATGATTGACACATATTTTCATATTTCCAATCTGAATGTTGATTCAAAATATAAAAGATAAACTAACCTGAAAGAAATAGAATATTAAAATTTCTAGTAACTCTTTCCAATGATCTTCTTTGCCCCCAACGCCCTGTTCGCATGTTATTCTAGCCAAAAATGTCCCCTCATGGATGTGTAAATCCCCCTTTTATATCTCCATAGCTAGGATTAAGCACCTTACATAAAGTAAAGCATCTTTTATGAATAAAACACTAAGTTTCCAAAAATAACCTGTGTCGTCGCATATATTGGGTGTTGCGGCACCCAAATTTTATTAACGCTCCACCATGAAGTCATGTTGTGGGTGTTGCAGCACCCACTTGTGCCTATTTTGCATCTTCAATTAATGTGATTGGGCACTGTGGTGCCCGGCACTGCAGTGCCTGGTGTTGCCGACTATTTCAATCACTTTGAAAACTCTAAACTTTTCTTCCATTTTTAGCCACTTATTCTTTTCCTTCGACTCCATTGTATTGCTCCTTTTCCCTCATTGATTTTCCCATATTTTCTTCACCTCTCTTGTAATTAATTCTTGTTGCCCATGAATGCCTTTGTAATCCCTTCCAAATGTCAAACATTTTTTCAAATTAGCCTTCATCTCATATTCAATGGTTTTAATGCCCAAAGCAGAAACTAACTCCATTAAGTGCAATGTATAATCAAAACCAATGAAATTACATCAAATGAGGATCCAAAAAAAGTGAACTTAGGTGTTAAAACATGATAAAATACTAGTTTATAAAATGGTACAAAAGTTCCCAAGGAAAATTTCATACCTAGGGATCTCCCTACATCTTACTTTGGGAAAGGAGATAGGAAGTTCAAATTTTACACATCAATGTTAGGTAGACCGATGCATATTAAAAGGAGAATAGACCTAAATTTTCTAGATCATTACTACCTTGATATAAGGGCAATGATTAACTTCCAAGGATGGGCTAAGCTTTTGAAGTATGATGCTCCTATTTACCATGAGTTAGTATTAATTTTCTTTTTCAACTAGAGGCCAAGAGAGTTTTGTTCCTCTGTAAAGGGGTTGGAACTAAGATTTGGAACAAGTATAACAACCCCAGAACAATACTTTGGCCAAATATTATGTGTTCCATCTTAAGAGGAAGAAGCGGACATGGCTACAAAAGAAGTGTTTAATAGGTTATTTACTAGGTCTATTGTCATAGTGTACAAAAGAGAGCACAAATTTATGAAGACATTGGATCTCACCATAGACCACAGGATGTTGTGAAAGATAATGGAATCTATGCTGGAACCCAAATTAGGAGGTACAAAAACTATAATAGCATTTGAGGCAAATATTCTAAGGAAATTCTCCAATTACAAAATATTTAACTTACCTAGAGTTCTTTTCTATACTTTTGGTTACATGTCATCTCGTACTGACCATGTGGTACCATATGGTGTATCGATAACCAAAATTTTTGAGCACTTTCAATTGCCAATTCAGGGAGGTGACATTGTTGATGAGAATGAAGATTCAGATATCTAAGTTTTAGGAAGAATAGGTTAAGAAATAGTAAAGAGAAATGTAAGAAGATGAAGAAAGACTAGATGAGGAAGACAAGCAGACAGAACACACTCCCAAGGGGAGGAGGAGTTGGAGAGAAGAGAGGAAGGATTGGGAGGAAACAAGTAACCTATAGACTAGGCATCCTCCTCATCATAAACTCCACATCTAGCAGCAAAGCTTGGACCCTCTTTTGCCTTTGCTCGACTCACTAAGGAAGTTAGAGCTTAGGGAGGAAGTAAACAAACTAAGACACAATAAACCAACATGTATAGATTGGAGAGGAAGATGGACTTGCTCTGCTCTCATTTTGGCATTCTTTACATCCCATCTTCCCATGCATCACCTACACCATCTCATCCTCCCTTTTTATCCTAGGATCCCACTCCCACTCCAACATCATCTCCACATGCTATAGAGCCACTCTCACAAACCACTCATGCTCCCATCATCAACCCCATCAATTAGGTGTCTTAGCTTTTGTCCCACATTGAAGCCGATGCACCTACTCAGGGGGAGCATGTCACTTCTCCACCTTCTAACCCTTGATGCTTGACAAAAGGGAGGGGGGGTGTATTTTCATTTCAGAGAAACTTGTAGTGAAGTCAAAATGTAAATTCTTAATGATTTGTTATCTTGAAACTTGAATGATTGCTGTGTTGAAACTTCTTATGAGTGTTATGTTGAAACTTTTTTGAATGATTATGGATTTTTTGTCATTTTGTCATATTTTGATTATGTATAAAAACTCTATGAATATATGGACTTATGTAAATTATGCTTCATGCCTAAGTGATTATAAAATTAATGATGCTAGTAAAATCTATGTGATTATGGATTTGTGAATATTATGCCTTGAGAAGTATCAAATCTCATGGATGGATGGCATATCAAATTATGTTACATAAAGTAAAGGTATGTTTAAAATAGTATATGCATAGTGTATATTGAATGTCAAATATAATCTTGAATTAATGCAAAATTCAGTATGATATATTCATTAAAGAAATGAATAAGAAAAGTTATCCAATTGGGAATTATGGAAAAATTTATAAATATAGACGAAAAGATATGAATTTTGTCAATCATCAAAAAAGGAAAAATTGTAATGCTCCAACTTGCAAAAAAATAACTAAGGAAGGTTATATTTTTATGATTAACAAAACCATGGTGAAAAATGACATATATATAATAAGACTATTGAGAATTACAAAGTGTAGGAAAACATGGTAGCCACTTCACATTTGCCTGGCACATTCGCCTATGATTGCAACTGATTTCCAGCCGACTATCGATATCACCTATGGGGTTCCCGCAACACCTCAAGTCCCTACGACTTGATAGGTGAATGGCAACTGCCTGTCGGTACTACCTATGATGCCATAACCAAATAGAAGGTGCTTCCACATATCGCTTGCTAACACAATCTATGAAGTGCCTCCACCTGCTGAATTGCCTAAGGAGCGTAGCCGAATACCCTAGCTGCCTGGGATTTAACTACCACTATCTAGCAATATGGCTTAAGGAATTCTCATTCAAGTACCACCAGATTTGGAACTTGTTTCATAGAGACATGATTACATTTTGCTTCTGTGTCCTTCTTAGGCATGATAATCCCACTTTTCATAAAATGATTAATGATCCTTCTCACTAATTTATTGACCCAATGATAATTGCAATATAATGGATGATTGAACTTGTCCACTTCACCTGGGAATAAGGGTTTTGGTTGTCGAATGGAGCTTGATTAAAGAGCCCAATAAAATTGGTACCATCTCATCATCTGAATATTGGTACTTCAACATTGGAATCTCTTTTCTTTTCCATTGTCTTTCATTACCACTTTCTTTGGTTTCAGTGGTCTTAATAGAAGTGTTCCCTTTATCCTTTTCCTTTTCCTTTTCTTTGGCCTGAAAGTATTCTCCTTCTGCTTTTCATCTCTATTTTTACTTTTTCCCATGAGAGTGAGGAGCCATTCGACTATTTGGGCAATAATTTTTTGCTATCCTAACAGATCTCTTTTGTTCTTAGAGGAAAGAAATTAATAGGACTGGCACCCTTTAGATGCCTAGAAAGGCATCGAAGGTAGGGAAAAGAGAAAGAAGGATTGACTCTAGTAGCCCAAAGAAAAGAGAATAGAAGAAGAGTAAGGTGCATCCCATTATGTATGTACCACTTCAGCTAATAGGGACCCGTCACTAACACCGCCCAGCCCACCTCATCTGAGGATTGTTACAAGGTCAATGGCCAAGCTTATGGTGTCTCCCCCAATGTTCCATTTTCTGTCAAAAGACATCAGGAGAGAGGATCAGCCATCCATGTCCCCTCATTAATTGATACATAGTCATTAAAACTTTTCAATAGTCATGACATATATGACTGAGGGTAATGTGGATGCTACATCTATAGAAGAGATAACTAAACAACTAGAATAGTTAGAAGCTAAAAACCAACGTCTGTAGAGTTATGAACACAACAAAATTCCGGTTAGACTTCCAATTCTGGTCAACCTTCTAATGTTACGCATCCTCTCAATGCTCTATGTATGGGAATGGCCATGCTATCATGACCATTTGTCTTCTATTCGCCAAGAGGGGACCCTATAGGGGTGGTAGGCTCACCCCTAGTTTCCCCAATTGTCTCACCTCGGCAACCACCTAATATCAATTTTTATGCACAACCATTTGGTGTGAATGTTCAACCACAATAATTTGGCATGAATGGGCACACACCAACATTTCAGATGTAGGTGGATCCAATGGCCCATTTCAATGAAATGATGAACAATTGGATGGCAAAAAGATAGATAAACTTGCCTTCTCAAGTGCCTAACATAAATCATCGGCCTTATCCTCTGGAAATTGAGAATGAGTCATTTATCCTCTGGAAATTGAGAATGAGTCATTCCATTCGGACTTCAAGATGATAGATTTTCATACATTTGATGAGATGGATGATCCTCAGCACCATCTTACCCTTTTCAATCTTAAGATGGGAAACTATGTCATTTATCACTACCTCTGTTTAAGATTGTTGGGTTCTTCCCTCAAACGGCTTGCATTTCTATGGTACTAGATGTAACCTGTGGGGTCAATCAAAACTTAAAATGACATGCAAAACCTTTTCCTGACTAGATTCTTTATAATTAAGAAGAATGTCACACTGACAGACCTCTCACTCATGAAGCAAAGGGAGGATGAACTAGTAGAGGAATTCATCTCCTGCTGGTAGGGGAAAGCCAGCAAGTGTGAGGCGACCTTAACTGAAGAACAAAGAGTTTACTTATGATGGAATGACATCAAGGTCAACCTTGCTATTTTGGTAAATGAACAGATAACCACCTTCAGGGCACTTGCCAATGAGGCAAGTTGAAAGAAACACCTCCTCTCTCTTTCTAGGAAAAGTAAAGCCAAGGACAACAAACAAAAAGAGTGCATCTTCAGACCAAAGAAGAAAGAACCAAAGAAAGGCAAATCAAGCATTTTTGTCAACACAATAGAAATAAAAAGTGGTAGTATTGATAGATAATCAAAGAAAATGACATCCCAGAGCCAAAATATCGGTACTCTAATAAGGAGGTGGTAACAATTCTATTGGGGCTCATCTAATCAGGTAATGTAAAGCTACCAGAATCCTTATTCCCAGCTGAAGTGGATAAGGTGAATCATCCCTTATACGACCTGATAAGCTCATAATATACTATATTTTTATACCTAAATTCATATGTTTTTGACCTCCTTGTGATGTGTTTTAGAGGGTTATGTTGATGTCTAAGAGAGTATTCCACTTAACAAAGTTGTTGTTGTTTTAGGTTCTGAAATTTGCTAGAAAATATTCAAAAGCAATAAAATTGTGAAGTTCTAAAGAACTTCTGAGGAATTTCTAAAGAACCTCTGATCAACTTTTGAAGCTCAAAATTGGTACCTTCTATAAGTAACACACAGCTCAGAAGCAGGTCAGAAGTTCTATTGAATTTCTGGTAAGGATGAAATGTTGAAACTCAAAATTTCTGAAGAAGTTTAAAAGTTCTGAAAAGCTTTTGACATGGATTGAAGACCTTAGAAGTGCTTAAAAGAGATCAAAAAAATATCAGACGCCCGAATAGAAGTATATATGATGCTTGTAAAAAAGGTTTCTAAAATACATCAAAAGTGCATCAAAAGTATCTCAGAAGCTAGATAGAAGTATAACTGAAATTATTGAAACTGGGAAAAGTCTTCTAAGTGAGTTCTGATGTTTTCAGAAATGACATTTGACAATTGCAGAAGTGATCAGAAGTGCAGTAGAGATAATGCTAAGGTTTTCGAAAGAAGTGTGAAGATGTTTTGAGGGTTATAGAACTGCACTAGAAAGGTTCTAATGTTTATAAAACATGTTCTGGTGATTGATGAATGAATTCTGTAGAAGTTCTGAAGACTTCAAAAGTGAGGATGAATGATTTCTGAATCACATTAGAAATAACTTAGAAGTAATCAGAAGTGCAGCAAAAATGTTTCTAAAGAAGTGCTGAAAGGTTCTAAGATGTTTACAAAAGTATGTCAGAAGAATTTTTTAGCAAGGTTCTAAAGCTTACAAATAAGTCTTAAATGAGTTTTGACATCCTCAGAAGTATAAGATTCATAATTACTATGATTAGAAGCACAACAGAAGCATCTCAAAAGTGAAGATAGAACTCAAAAATTCAATAGAAGCTGACAAAAGTGCGACACAAGTTTCAATGCTTGACCCACAGAACTCCAATCACTCTGCCAAAAAGAACAAAGAAATCCAACGCACAATTGACAAAAGTTTTGTTATTCTATCAGAACTTCTGAGCAAGTGAAGGTAGAACTTCTGTGCAAATGAGCATTAACCTTAGAAGTTCTGTAATAAGACAAAGTTTCAAGGCCAGATCCTCGAAAGTTTTGAGCAATGAAGATAGAACTTCTGAGCAGATAAGTATTGACCACAGAAGTTTTGCAGTGCAACAGACGTCCCAAGACTCGATTCTCAAAAGTTTTGAGTAGTGTGACAAAACTTATGAGCATTGACTTTTCAAATGACAGAAATTCTGACTAAGTGAATTATTCAGGTCAGAAGTACTAATTGCAGAAGTTAATCAGAACTTCTGAGGAGTGCATTATGTTAGTACAAAAGTTTGCCAAAACCTTTAAGAAGTAAAATTTTGACTTTCAAAAATTTTGAGATGCTGAATATGATTTTGCTGTCCACACTATGATCATACATATATTTTTGTAGCAACTGAGTACATAATGATCAGCACTTGCAATCATCCGAGTTATCTTTGGAAGTAAAGTTCTTTACATACATTGCTGAATTTTTTTAGAAGTAGTGAATGCGTAAACTATTACAATCTTCAGAAGGGATCTGTTGTATATCAATTGCGCAACATCTATTTTAGAACTCGTATTATGCATGGAAACTACCTTTCCAGGTGAACTAACAAAGTTATTTTTAGAAGAGGATTTTTGTGCAAAAAGGAATGGAAATACGTGGAGGAGTTCTATTATAATCCTGCTGCTTGGGTTATTTAAAGACATCCAGGAGTCTAAAGTGGGATGAAGTGGAGAACAGAGACTTTTCAAGGGAGCAAGAGGAGTTCAAGTTATGCAATCATACATATTTTAGAGAGTTTTATTTCTATTTTTATTATAAACTAAATTCTTTTTTCTAGGGAAATGATGTACCCCTCTTTGATATTCATTGTTAACAGGGATCATTGGTTTATTAATTCATTATTATCTTATTTCATTCATTGTGTATAATGCAATCATCTAATTTACTTAATTGCCTTATCACTAATTATGTGAATTAGCTTGATTATCTTTGAGTATGTAATTAAGGTAGATGCCATATGCTAAACCATGTACTATGCTCTTTTAAATGAATGAGTGGATGGTTAAGGTAGACACCATATGTTAAACTATTCTACTTGATTCCTTAAAGTTCTTTTGATCTTCATAAGTTTTCAATCTCAATTATACTACACACCATAGGTAATTGGAATAGGAGAAAATATTTGATTTAAACTTGGATGCCTAATAGTAATAATCATACAGTGGATAGAACAAATCTAAGATGCTAAATTGATACCAACATCTCAATAACAATGAATATATTGACTGGTGAAGTCAGATCCCTAGACTCTTACAACCTTAAATCTTTTTACATTACTTACTACCATTGTTTTCTACTATTTTACATTACACTTTTAATTACTTAGTCTCTAAATTATCTTTCAGATTTAGAAAATCTTAGTTTTAGTAACTAAACATATTTGAATCAGTTTGATAGTCCTTTATGGGATCGACCCTTGCTTTGCACATTATACTGCTATACACTCATGCAATGTTTGCCTTTATTATCCTATGGTGCGAGAAGAAAGGAGCATACTATGGGAATGCATCATCAAATTGGGAAAGGCTTTTCCATTACCAAAAGAAGTCCCCATGTCATTCCCCAGATTGCTTAAGCTATTGATCCAAGAGCCATCAAAGCCTATAGAGGTATCTTGCAATATGACCAGTGTCATGCTGGACAAATAGAATGTTCCACAAGAAGCAGCTGAATTAGCTGAAACAATGGTTGTGTTAAGATCTAGGAAAAATATGGCCCAAGACAAAGGGAAGGCGCCAGTGTAAGAAGAGTTGGTGCTTGTGTTCCTTATCCCCTTGATGAAGAAAAGGAAGCTTCTGATCTTTCAAATAAGTTAGAATACGATGTCATTGCTCACTTGCACAGAATTCTAGCAAGGTTGAATATATACAACTCATTACAGCTCTCTAAGGAGTCTCGACGAGCACTCATTAAAGCGCTAATAGATGAGTCCATTAAGGACTTGTACCTAGTAGAGGTTGCCACCATGATTGAGTGTAACAAAACAATCACATCTAGAGATAATGACTTATTGCTTGGATGCATAGAGCATTATTTGTAAGTGGTGATTGATGAGCTTATAATTTATCATAGAGCTTATAATTTATCATATTTTTATTACCTAGATTGTCATGTTTCAATATTTAAATGATATGATTTCACTGATTTACATTCATATTATATCAAATATTACACTTAATGGATTTATTTGTGTTAAAGGTCAATTTGACCAAACTAAGGTCAATTTGGGGCCAAAATATGTTATTTTAGAGCAGAGGTCTTCATGCAGACACACATCATTATGGAAGCATCAATCTTAACCTATGATCAAGCATTAATCATTAAGTTTTAATATGAATTAGGCACAAATCAAATGGTGGGATGTGAATGCAACAATTCAATTAAAGATAGAATTCTATTTTTAGAAGGACTTCTATTTTTGGATACTTCACAAGCAAGAAACATTGTAAAATTTCAGTGGCAGTTCAAGGCAAATTTTGGCAAAGATATGAGCATATTTTGAGAAAGTATTCAACATAAAAATTATATCTCTTAAAATTATCTTACTAAAAAAAAGAATCACTTGATTTGGAGTTAATATGAGGAAGTTATGGCCAAAATACTACAGTTGTCTCCAGAGAATTTTCTGAACATAATGTGCAATAATAGGTGTCACTTTATGGAAGTTTTTGGCATATTTAGAGAATGATCTAGAGAAAGTTGTCAACATAAAATTTTTATATCTTAAAATTATATTTAAAATTAATAAAGAATCACATGATTTGGATATCATATGAGAAATATATGACAAAAATAAAAAAAATTCTCCTCGTGGACAGACTTTATGTGCAGAAATAAGATATTTTTAGCAATTGCATATTGTATGCTCAAGATAACTTTGAAAATCTATGAGAAGGTGCAAGAGAACCATAAATTGGGTTATTTAGAAGGTGTTTTAACAAAGAAAAAAGGGATGGGGAGAGGAGAAAGGAAGCAACAACTTAGAGACATCAAAGCAAGCTTTTGGCAAAGATCTTCCTCTCTCTCTTTTCTTTTCTATTCTTTAAGTTTTCATCATGGCCCTGCATGGCTAAAATTTTATTCTTGGTTTAAGAAGACAAAAGACACAGAATCAACATACTATGAGATCTAATTTGATTTAATTATTTAATTTATACTTTGAGTATTGAATATTCTTCTTTGTTCATGATTATAATTATTATGCTTAATTGCTATGAGGCCTACTAGTTTATTATTCATTACAATCTATTGCTAGATTTGATATCAAATCTATAATCGTTTGATCCCTCTAATCTATGAAGCAACTAGGGTTTAATAATTTGCTGTTGTTATAGTTATTAAACCTTAGAAAGAATATTTGACTAAATTAAATGCAACCACGTATGCTTGTGTTATTTAGCTTCACCAATCTCTACAAATCTTAATATTGCTATTAGATCAAACCTTTAGCACTAGTCTTGGTTCTTTAGTGGTTAGGGTCAATGAGAATGTGGGTTTCTAATTAACTATGTTGAAGGAGAGATAGAAAAAATAATTCCAATGGTGAATATTTAAAGTATGGATTAATTTATAATTGCATCAATGATCAATTACGAGATTCTGATGGTGGATGTTGACTTGAGCTAAGGTTTTCTTCTCTGATAGATTTCTTTTATAACACTTTCTTCATTACATTCAAAACTCCCCTTCTTGTTCACTTTGCATAAAATTAAGCTTGATACTCCTCGTGGGATCGACCCTTATTTACACTACTACAAGTAATTTAATTGGAATAAGGTTCTAAATTTGGTTGCCTACAACAACACACCAATGACCTAGTGGGAGAAAGGATTAACCACTTTATGTTGGATCCAGGATCTACGGTGAATATTCTTCGACTAAAAGTGCTTGAAGCAAATTAGGATATGTTCATCTATACTAAAAATATTATTCTCACGATCCAAGGCTTTAACCAAGAGAGTTAAAAGACTATGGGGACTATCACCTTGAGTCTTGATATTCAAGGGTTCCTCACAAAAGTTAATTATCATGTTATCAATGCACCAACGTCTTACAACTTGTTGCTTAGAAGGCCATGGTTATATCGATACCAAGTTGTGACATCCACAATACATCAATGCTTTAAGTTCTACCAGGACGACATAATGAGATGCATATTAGTCATTGTACAACCATTAACAATTTTAGAGACATTCTTCTCAGAAGCTCAATACAATGAGCTAGCACCAAATGAACCAAAGCAGCCAAAAGAATTGGCTAAGCTAGTTATGGATAGAAAGCAATAATCGTTTCTCACCAAAAGACAAAGGTCCACATCACAAAGACCCTCATTAGAGGTTGTACTTCCATAGCCGGTCCCATTCCCAGTGGTCCCAGTGCTCCAAGATGATGATAATGATGATGAAGATGAGTCGTTAGTTCAGCATCCATAACAATTGCAACACCCGGTCACTCCTACTCCAACATCAGCTCCACCAACTTAGAATGTGTTCAACTGGAAGCCAGTTGCAAATTCATTAACTTCACAATCCTTTATTTTCTAGACTAGGACATCAACACCAAAAGCACTTGGAAGAGGACGTGGAAGAGGGTCAGCCAGACTATCAATAGCCAAGGCGCGGGCCATACCCCCACCACTGAATTTTATGAGAATCAAGTTGCAAACTCCTTATGAGCTTATCACCATCACAACAGATACCAATCGAGAACACCCGATTCCAAATCAATACTCCAGGTTCAAGAAGAGTAACAACTACTCCTCCAACATTGTCACCTTCAGTGCCAAGCTACTCTCAAGTAGTCTTGAAACCAACAAAGTCATTGTGTTTCGAGATTAATACTAGAAACCCCAATCAAGAAAAACAAGAGACATCCTCCAATCCCAACACTAAAAGCAGCAAAGGGGAAATCGAAGGAGGCAAGTTGCAATCTATGTTGGTTAAGTATAATTGGTCATTGACTTGATTGGCTGAGATAGAAATCACACAGGAGAAAGAACCCGAGTCACAATCCTTAATGGAAAAAGGAAAACTGGTATTCAATGAGATGGGCTTGCCCTATGGACAATGGTGTGCTTTTGATCTTTTGCCTAAAAAATTCCTATCTACCAAAAAATTTAAAAAAATTCAGTAAGGGGTGCGGAAGGATGATTGACCTCCTTGACATTTATCTTAATAAACTCTATATGTTGGTAACTGACCTACTCATCTGAGTTCCAATCAAAGGAAAACTCAAGAGACTCCGGTATCAAAAAGATTAGACAGGTCTTGGTGCGGATGATGATATTGACGAGGACAGTGATGACGAGTATGCCTAAGATTACTCATATGTGAGTATCAAGTCAACTATTGGTCCCATTCTATGGGATTGTCAATCATCTCCTACTGAATTTGAAATGTCAAAGATGTCATCCACTTCACCAATAATTGCATATTGTTACATGGTGTCCACATCTCACCATGCATCAACAAAAGAGGAAGAATTGGAGTCTGACAATAAAGAACTAGAAGAAAATTCAGAGGGACCCGATGATACAGATGGCAAAGAAGTCATTGGTGATCCATTAATTCCCAAATCAAAGTCAAAAATAGCGAGGGAAACTCATGACGGTAATATACATGAGTTCGACCATGAGCCAAACCCTAACCGTTCAAAGGAAGAAGGAGACACCAACTTTGATTCTTCCTTGGAAGAGATAAACTATGGCGCAACTTTGCCTAGGTTAGAAGATGGTGGACAACCAATGATTGATGAACTCCAGGAGTTCAACCTAGGTACAGAAGAAGATAAGTGCCCTATCTTCATTGCCAAATCCTTACCAAAGTAGGAAAAGCAACCCCTGATGAATCTTCTCAAAAAATTCAAAGATGTATTTGCATGGACATATTTTGAAATGCCTAGGTTAGATCCCAATATTACAATGCATTCTTTGCATATCTCGCCAAGCAAGCGACTAGTAAAGCAAGCACCAAGGAAGTTCAAACTTGACTTGGAGCAACAAATCATTAATGAGATCAACAAATAGCTAGAAGCCAACTTCATCTAAGAAATCAAATTCCCAAGATAGATCTCCAGTGTTGTTCTAAATCAAGAAAATGAATGGACAAATTTGAGTTTATGTCGAATTCCACAATCTCAATGAAGCTTGTCCAAAAGATGAGTTCCCACTACCACACATGGAACTCCTTATCGACAGCACATCTCTTTATGACACATTCTCATTCATGGATGGTTACTCTGGCTATAACAAAATCAAGATGGCACTACCAAATAAGGCATACACTACATTTCACACTCCAATGGATATCTTTTGTTATAAAGTTATGCTATTCATATTAAAGAATGCCAAAGCAGCCTATCAATGGGCCATGCAAGTTATTTTCCATGACATGTTTCACAAACATGTTGAATGCTATGCTGATGACTTGGTGGTAAGATTCAATGACCATGATCAACACCATGAAGACCTACGCACCATCTTTGTATGGCTTAGAAAAAAACAAGCTACTTATGAACCCACTCAAATGTGCATTTGGAGTTGGGTCAGGTAAGTTCTTGGAATTCATTGTCCGTCATCAAAGAATCAAGGTGGACCCATAAAAAGCAGAGGCAATCAAAAATATGTCTCCCCTAAGGAATATAGATTATCTGAGACACTTGCAATGTGAGTTATCTTACATCAGAAGATCTATTGCCAATTTAGTGGGAAGATGTCAATCATTTTATAGTCTATTAAAGAAAGACGTGACCTTTGTTTGGATGAAGCTTGCCAAAAAGCCTTCCATGCCATCAAAGAATTGCTCTGGAATCCTCTAGACTTGGCTACACCAGCTAAGGGTAAACTCTTTATTCTGTACATTTTCATGAGCGAGCAATCACTAGGGGCATTACTCTCACAAGAAAATCTAGATGGTAAGAAGCAAGCATTGTATTACCTTAGACATCGGTTGATCGATGCAGAATATAATTATTCTTCAATCGAAAAGATGTCTTCCGTTGGTCATGAGATCTGGCTAATTTCCAAGGCGGATCCACTCAAGTTCTTAATCACTCATCCTATGCTATCGAGACGATTAGCAAAATGGTCATTGTTATTATTAGAATTTAACATCACCTTTATCCATGAAAAGTAGTGAAAGGACAAGTTCTAGCTTACTTTTTGGCAGATCACCCAGTCGATGATGAAGAGTGAGTCAAACATAGGCTCTGGAGTTTTTGATTTTGCTATATGCCTAATCGAAAAGTATGCCTAAACAGAGATCTATGGACCATCCCCATTTCGTAACATTGAATCTAAGAGTGTGCCAGAACATAGGTTGGTTCTACAAAAGTATTCATAAATTGACTACCAAGTTGCAAGTCATCCCATCAAAAGACTCATACCAACAAGTCTTCCATGCACATCCAAAGAACCAGATCATAAGGAAAATATATCTTTTCATCTCACACAAGTTTGACAATTACAAATCTTCCCCGTCTGGTTGAATATCGTCTAGATCTATTCTGGGAAATTTCTTAAAAATCTTCTTCTTATAGGAATTAAAGGCCTACCTAAAATATTCAACCACTTGTTGAAGCAATATCTCTTAGCACTTGGGTTCCAAAGTCAGCTGCTCTACACGCAGTTGACAAAGCCAAGAGAGCTTAGCAGTTTGCTCCACCTTTAGCAAATCGGCCTCTCACCTAAAAGTTGCCTCCCTACCCTCAAGATCGCTGATTTTCTACTGCAACGGCTCCTCTCTCCTAGCAGCTCCCACCTCTAACCAAGCTAGCTGTTGTGCCTTAGAGTTTGCAGCAACATCAGCTGCGCCATGGTTAGCCTCCACCTCCTTTTGCTCCTCTTCAAACTATTCTTTCAAAGCAATGCGTTCAGCAAACACATAGTCATGCCCGTTTAGTACCGCTGAAGAAGAAAGACTTCTCCACCACCAATTTATCTCCTTCTCCACCTTCTCTAGATGCTTTAACTTGATACATAGCTATTCCTAGACGCTGGCAAGTTGTTGCACATAAAACCTCATCCAATCGATGAAATTTTGCCTCATGATTGAGTTTCATACAACGTCCAAGGTAGATGCCACCACCAAGTCATCCCAAGGCATCTCAAAGGCTTGAGAGTGGTCTACTGAACAAGAAAGCTTGGTCATAAAGATTACTACCTTATTTGGACACTCCAAGAGGGGAAGTAATTAGGGTCACTTCTCTATGAACAGAGCTGGAAGGAGCGGAAGGTCAAGAGGAGCCCAAATTGACTAGGGGAGTAACTCCACTTGAAGGCACAAAACCAAAGTAAAATGTTGGCCCACTTAAACTTAAAACTACACTATGGAGGTGTTGGGCTGAAGGAGCAAGGTTAGGGTCAAAGTATGAATTTTTCAGAGCATGAGATAGCTAATCAGAAAAAACAAACCTACAACAAGGCCAAAGAAAAATTTGGCACTCGATCATTAGATGGCATCCTATCTTGCTCCAAATCTTCCCCGGATTTATAAAGGGATGTATCCACATCAACAAGAGTGTTCTCTTTAGGCCTTACTTGGTCACTGTAGCCCTTTGCAGGAGTTGCCCTCTCATCTGCAATTTCCACTTCTTTGGCCAAAGCATGTTGGAGAACCTTGCAATTGATAGTGGGACCACTGGATGATGCTTCACTTGGGAAATCAGGAGATGGGTGAGTGGTTGTAGTTTTTATTGTAGATCCAACATTAGCTCCCTATGTAATCTAACTCACATTGGTAGCTTACTAAGGAGATTGTCCTTGGATCTGAATGGCTCGATAATCTATATAGTAACAATCAAAGTCGGCCTCATAACCCTTTGCTATGTCTCGGCTAATTGCAAAAGTAACAACAAAATTTATAAAATGAAAAGAAAGCAAGACATGTATTTGTAAGCTAAAAAGAAGAAAGAAAAGATAGGAGAAAGCTGAAAGTACTTACTCTTACTATTCTCTATGGATTGATAATTCAATGCTACACGAGAAGGGACATTGAGAATCTGATGATCAGCTTCACGCTCCTTTGGGTAAATGTTGTAACGCTCACCATGCCCATACCACCCAACATCATTCACATATGCTCTCTCAATATCTTGGCAAGTAGGCCCCACATCTATCCACAGAACCCTACCTGGCCGAGTTGCATTCCAGTGATGATCATAATAATTCCAAAAGTGGGTATTATCATCCCTCTTAGAACACTCTCTGGTAGAATCCCATGGTGGGTAAGTCTTCATCCAATAGTTTGGAGAGGCCTGATCACATATCTTTCTAACGCTTACCCTATACCACCATGCATAATTATATGTGATGTGGACTTGCCTTCTACTTCCAGGCAGAAAGATGGTGCAGTTCTGGAAGTCGCTGGTAAACCGGATCCAGTAAGCATACCATCTATGAACTTGACATGGGCTTCTTGCTCTTCTCGAGAGATTTCAATAATGCCCCCAAGGACTTCTTGATCAAAACCAAACTGACATACAAATCTCTGTGGGAAGTGTGGTTCTATTCTGAAGTGACCCCTTTCTCGTGATGACAACAGACAACCTTGAATTGCCACAATATAGTCCAACAACTTACCAGTAATGTCATTCTAAGGAGGTAAATCATAACCCTCCTCATTAAAGACAAGGACTAACTAATATATCTCATCAGAAAATCAATGCAGATGAAGCAACCTGTCGGTTACTATCTAGAAGCTGAGTTTCGTTATTGATTTCTTTACAAATTGTATCATCACCATACCTTCCTCTGGGAAACTAACTGGCCCCTCCATACCATAAATCCAGGCAAAAAAAAGATCCAACCAACTAGCCAAGAAATGCATTGGACAGTGGGTTATAGCCCTGCTAAGGCCTGTCGAGCTCAACACCATTTCACCAAAACCCCAATAAATGTCTGAAAGCACTCAAGGGGCCAATGATAACCTTATACCAGAAACAAGTTGACAAGTCGGCATCAATGTTGTCCATCTCACACAATATGAATGTGAAGAGAATGAGCATATTGCTATAGAAAGCCACTGCATCAGGAATAAGATTAATTCTTTAACTAAAGCAATGTAATAAATAAGCTCAGGTGTCATCCATAACTTCCTTTCATCTTCTTGCTTTCTTTTTCTCTTTGTCCTAGGATTAAGATAGCCGCTAATCCTTACACTTGGATTTGAAATCCTCCCAAATAGTGCAGCCCATTTTGATGGACGAAATATGTTTCTTTATTGTCGCCTTAGCTGTTTCAAAATTTTAATAATGTCTTGAGCATACGAAATTGACTTGAGCTCTTCATTGGATGAAACATGTTTATCAAAGGCTTCTCCCATGATAGGTAGCCCACTTATGGCACTCAAGTTCCATAGTATTATACTCATCTCGCCACATGAGAAGTGGAAAGAATTTGCAACTAGCGATCAAAATTTGAAGAAAGCTTCCAACATGGTATTGTGTTTTAAGAAGCCTCCACAAGTAGCAAGTATGGCATCGTAAACTCCTGATAATGTTAGAACATCCTTGTGCCTTGCAGCAATATGGTTTGCCCAATATTCAAAGTTTTCATTGGAAGTAATGCAATTTTGGAATTATTTGATATTCCTCTCTCATTGCAATTTATGAGATTCTGACAATTTGAGTATGCTATCTTAAAGTCTTAATAGTATGGTAATTAGTTTCAAAGTCATTTGCAATTAGTGTTAAGAAGATGCCATTAAATTCTTTACCTTAGTTAATAAGGGAAAAGGCTATATTTGAGAGGTGTCCAGCCTTTATACCTTTCTTTCGAAAGATTATCATGAAGAAAGAACCTACATGTAGAAGTGTATCAATAGATTTGTGGCATACACTCTCATAATGGGTTAAATCCTTCTCAACTATAAAATGAGAATTTAAAATTTTTGCATATTTCTAGATAAAGAAATCTTTTTTATCTGGATTCCCTACAATCCTTATAGAGGTAAAAAATATCACATCACCTAATTAGATAAGGGACTACTTTGTTCCTGCCTCTAGCTCATTGGTCTCATCACTAGTGGTAGCCTACCATTTTCTCTCTGGTTGGGAGCTAAATGGCATATATACATAATGGTCTACAGCAAAACACCATTTTTGTAACTTCCCTTTTGATAAGCGAGATGCTAGGATTTCTCCTTCTTGAGATCTCATTTTAGTAAAGATCACATCTAGCAAGGGAGCATGCCAGTCCTCTGAAATTCTAACTGCAGAAGAATCAATATCTCTTACTCTTCTGCTACATGACCAGATGGTTCACCAACATCAACTACTTGATCTAATCCAATAGGGACACTACGCCAATGCAGATGTTCTATCTCTAGAACTATATTAGTCTCCTCAAAATTTATTTGGCCAATAATGCTTGTCGCTTCACAATTTGCTTCAACATTAACAACATTGAGTATATAACTCAAGTTGAAGCTTCAGACACAATTTGAAAAGGAAACTCACCAAAGTTTGCTGAATGAATTGGTGAATCTCCAAAATCTACTTGTTCTTGCAATGCTTGCTTAGGGATAGTATGTTTATTGGAATACATCAAGAGGCACAAATGGGAATAGGGATTTTGTAGAATTTACAAAGGCTAAGAAAGAGAGACATGGTGGGAGAGAACTTACAGGATTAGGGTTTTTTTTTGCATAATTCTTAGTTTCAATTTCAATCTTCAATCTTAATTTTTGCTAAATTTCAAGTTTATCTCTCAATTTTTGATCTCCGATGGTGGAAACGAAGGGCTAGGATTTGAGCACAAAGTCAACCTTGACCCAAATTCCACTATTGTCACCAAAGGTTGGGCCTCGAGACGAGATGGCTTG
Organism: Pouteria campechiana; assembly: GCA_036873735.1. Classification (NCBI taxonomy): domain Eukaryota; kingdom Viridiplantae; phylum Streptophyta; class Magnoliopsida; order Ericales; family Sapotaceae; genus Pouteria; species Pouteria campechiana. The sequence goes on from JAYJMB010033366.1 coordinate 29,372, forward strand.
GATGCAATGGCTCAAGGAGAAGTACAAAGTTTTGATCACCCACACCTCCATGAACAAATCCAATGACAACGACTGGTTTTGGAGATTAGCAGCAAATATCGATGGCACCCGATGGATGGGCAAGTGCTAGTATATTTGTGATCTCCTTGACTATCAATTCGATCTTCAATTCGACACTCCCATCATGTATTCGGCCACTGTCCCCAAGATTGAATTGCCTCAGCCCGATGGAAAGACTCATAACACTGACAGAGAAAAGCCTGCTGTGCTAGCCTCAAATTTCTCCACCATGCTAAGAGGAAGGGTAGTTTTAGGCTCTATGACACTAGTCTCAAATAGCTTCATAGTGCTGACAATGAAAGAAAGCAAGCTTTTCACAAAGGATTAAGATGAGAGAATTAAATAAAAGAAGTTGTTGTCAAAATGGGCCATGAGCCTTCCATCATAAACACCATGTGTTTCAAACTTTTCCTCTCCAAAATCCATGCATTTCAGGCTTTATTCTAGCTTGCAAAGTGTTAGGATGCACTAGACATCCCGTGTCCTACTTGGACTACATCAAAACGTCTGGGTTCATTCTCAACCAAGCTTACACAAAATTGGGTTTCCTGTCTGCCAGCCCAACCACAACCTCTGGACTATTCATGTCCCTAGCTCGTGTGAAAATGTTAGGCTCTATATGCAAGCCATCAACCAGCAAATTAGCAAGACACTAGGTAGCCAATTAGTGGAACTACAAATGTTGGACCCCATCATACAATTCGTTATAGACATGAGTCAGCCTCCCTTCGGCCAGTGCACAACATATGGGTCTCGAATTAGCTCAGACAAAGGAGGACGTTGAATTGTTTGTTCATTTGGATTTCACCAAAGTCGAGTTCCATGGTAAGTTTAATGCCATCCGAATTTTCTAAGATGCAGGAGTGATGACCATCATCATGCCCACTTTGTTGAAATACTTACCCATACTAAATGATCACTAGGGGGCATTTGTTGGGATAATGGAAAATCAATACATGCTTTGATGGCATAACTAATGTGGCCCACCAAAGATTTATTTACAGAAAAGAAAGTCCATGAAAGATTTTCAATGAAAAGGAAATCGAAATTCCAAGATTTCATCCAAAATTCAAAAATGATTAATTAAGTGTTTTGGAACCTTAAATGGTATTTCCAATTATATTGGGAAATGCATATATAATTGGTAGAGTTGGGAAATTTACAAAAATCCCATTCTCACATATCAAACATTGTCATAGAGGCAAATGTTGCCATAGAGCTCAAACATTGCCACAAAACCAAATGTTGCCACAAAGCCAAACATTGCCACAGAACTCAAATGTTGCCACAAAACTCGAATGTTGCCATAGAGTTCAAATGTTGCGACAGAGCCAAACATTGCCATAGAGTCAAACGTTGCCACGTAGCTAAAATGTTGCCATAGAGCCAAACATCACCATAGAGCTAAAATGTTGCCACAGAGCTCAAACATTGCCACAAGGCGAGACATTGCTACAGAGCTATTTACCAAACTACCCCTAAAGGTGCACAGGAATAATTTACCAAATTACCCCTAGAAGTGCCACAAGTGTTATTTCCCAAATTACCATCAAAGGCTCAAGCCTATTAATACCCCTTCATTTGCTCATTTGAGAGATATAGAGAGATAGAGAGGGATTTTTTCTAAACTAAAGGAGCATCAGGATTCTCCAAGAGGCAGGTGTCTCCCCTAACACTGGTGGCCTTTGGCCATTAGTAATTTCTTTGGTGCCTAAGCGCACTCTGCCACAACCCCACCATGGTACACACGTGGGTCCCACCCATGCTGTGATAATTGTGGGTGTCACATGATTAATGAACAACAGGATAATGCTGAATTAGATACTAAAATCGGTTAAAATACTAATTAAACCCTTAAAATGGCATAGTTGCTCTGAAACAACAAAATCAGGGAAGTGATGACATGTACCCTACCCACTGCATTAAATTAATTAGGGATTATAATTATTACTAATCATAATTGTTAGTGTTAATCAAGATTAGGCTTAATTAATTCAAAGCGTAATTAGGCTTAATTTATGCAACCTCACTCTACGATCTCTCATAAGTAAACAGCAGAGATTGCTCGCTTTTAGTTTGCCATGGGATATTGAAAAATGTTATTCATCCAATCATTCAAAAGTCTAAGTTTAGGACTGAATTATTGAGTCATGACTCATCGAGTCACCGAGTCACGACTTACCGAGTTAAACCTTAGCAAATATTATTCATCCAATCACTCAAAGTCACTAAGTCATGACTCACCGAGTCAAACCTTAGCAAATACTATTCATACAATCATTCAAAAGCCTAAGTCTAGATCGAGTCATTGAGTCATGACTCACCGAGTCAAACCTTAGCAAATACTATTCATCCAATCATTCAAAAGCCTAAGTCTAAGACTGAGTCATTGAGTCATGACTCATCGAGTCAAACCTTAACAAATACTATTCATCCAATCACTCAAAAGCCTAAGTCTAAGACTGAGTCATTGAGTCATGACTCATCGAGTCAAACCTTAACAAATACTATTCATCCAATCACTCAAAAGCCTAAGTCTAAGATCAAGTCACTGAGTCATGACTCATTGAGTCATTGAGCATGACACACCATGTCAAACCTCAGCAAACACTATCCATCCAATCATTCAAAAGCCTAAGTCTAGGACCGAGTCACTAAGTCATGACGCACCAAGTCAAACCTTAGCAAAACCATTTCAAATGAGCTAAATCCAATCATCCTAGTCCCATTCTTCCTAAGCTTCTCATGAGTAAGTAAGAGAGTTGAGCTAAACCAAGTTATCCTGGCCCACTCTTCTTAAGCTTCTCATGGGCAATGTGAGAGAGCTAAATCAAACCTAGGTTACTTATTTTCTTCTGACCTCTTTTCAAGTTTTAATACAATAGAGATCACCCAGTTATGAGTCTTTCCAGGATATACCAATTAGGTTACAAACCACCTATTGTCTCTTTGATTTCTTATAGTTTAAATAATATAAATCACCCGGTTTTGATTCCATCCAAGACAAACCAATTAGAACAAAAAACTCATTCTTTCAGTGAACCCCAGTGTCTAGCAGACTAATCTAGATCTATGTCATCCTATCCATCCATTGGTTTGAGATGATCTCCTAAATATCAAGTCATCACAACGTGCTTAGTGATCCTAAAGACAACACACATTTATCTGCGAGAGAGTGTTTTTTATTTTTTGGTCTCTAAATGCATTGTACTTTTCTTTTTAATCAAGAGTTTTCTCCTTTTGTGGAGATTTAATTAGGATCGCTTGTGGTCTATGATGTGAATATGCAATTTTCTGATGTACACAACAAGTGTAATTAATTGAGATCAAGGACATCAATAAAAATGAAAATTGTTTGATTCATTCCAAAATGATAAATCTTTTGTTCCATTTTCATTCCTCCATTTTATACCTATTTACAGCGGGATCCCAAATATCCAAAGTAGTCATCCCGATAGGTATCTAAACCCAAATTTACTCTAATGATATTCTGGCAAGCATCTAAATCTCAAATACCTATCAATCCTGTCCCAAGAGGCATCCAAATATAAGCATGAACCTCAATCATGCATCCAAGCCTCAATCAAATAATTAAATATCTAAATCTTAACTAAATAATCAAATGTCCAACCTCAATACAATAGCCAAATATCTAAACTTATCAAACAACCAAATGGCCAAACCTTATTCAAATAGCCAAACCTAACCAAGCCTCCATAATATCCACATCTTCGTACCATCCAGGCACCATAAAAAACTCTAATCATCCTACCACCGCACTAGCCCAAATGCCTCAATCATATTCCTTAGTCAAAATAGTCCAATAAATTAATCTATAGACCATAGCAAGATTCAATATCAATCAGTTCCTAAAATAAGCATCCAAACTCAATTACATAACAAGTGTATTCTAACTAATATCCAATTCCAGGTATGCATTTGAACCTTATTCCATAAACATCCTCAATCCAAGCATACATACAATTTTCACTCAATTTATTAGCACTTTTAACTAAATGCATCCATCAATAAACCTAGATTCATAACAATATTCAATGTCAATCAACATACAAAATTATGCCAGTTCATCATTCTCAATGACGATTTATTCAATTCAAAGGCTCACAAACAAAGTTATTCAAGAAAACACAAGCATACTATCCTTCATACTGATCAAACACAATCACAAATTCATCCAAGAGCCTTTAAAGTGACATATATTTCATTTCAGAACTTATTCAACTAAACAAGTATATTAAAAGTCTTGTCCTTAACATGAAGCAAATCAATCAATCTACCAATGAAAGTTCACCATTGATTTTAACCTATAGAATTCCATACTTCATCACAACCTAATCAAATATATAAGTTAATTTCAATTTGCAAAAATCATCCATACATGTCATAGTTTCATTATTTCAAATTCACATGCTCTTTAAAGTAATATAATTTAAACAGTCAAACAAGATGCATATAAGCATCACCATGCTTCACTATGCTACTCTGGTGATAACAATTACATATCATCCTTAAGTCACCATTGTGCTATCATAGCACTAGCATATTCATTTTCTATCAATACCATCTATACCATATCATATTCATTTACATGAATAGAATTTATACACCTCTTTTCCCTTACTCAAGCCTTCAAAGTATGATTGACATTTCTCTTTCACTCTACTATTCTTCCATGTTTCCCATGAATTCATCAATTTGTATTAGCATACCATTTGCTATTTCTTCCAAACATTATTGCCATCATGATTCTAGGCTCATCACTCAAATTGAACTTATCACACAATTACATTACTAGTCTCTGATACCATTGAATAGTGAATATTATTCACTTATATCACTCTTTTTCAAGTTAACTTTTGGTTTGCTCTTGAGTTATTTTTAATTAATTTTTGTGTTTTTGTTGTGTTGGTTTGTATGCACACAACTTTAAGAAGGATGGAGAAAATACAAGGAATGCAATGAAGTGGAGAAATTGCAAAGGAATGATGGACAGCAAGTCTGTGTCGCAGCACAAGAAGTTTGTGCTGCAACGTTGAACCAAAGCTAGAAGAATGGATGCAGACAGCAAATCTGTGTGGCAGCACTGAATCAAAGTGAAGAAAATGTGAGCAATCAGCAAGTCCATGCCGAAACACAGGATGTCTGTGCCATGGCATAGAATCAGAATATGAAAAACAGCAAGTCTATGTAATAGCACAGGAAAACTATGTCGCGGCATAGACCCAAGGCAAAGGGAAAGATGGCAAAACAAAAAGTCTATGTCACAGCATAGGAAATCTGTGCCGCGGCACTGGAACTTAAGACACAATTCTGGATTTTCTAAAATGGCTTGGACACAACTCCAAATTTTTTGCGATTGCTTGGAAACGATGCAAAAAGATAAATCTTCTAGGAAGGAAGTATAAAAACAAGAAGAAGTCACCCTAGAGAATATCTTGGAGAGTAGAGGGGACGTTTTTGGAGATTTTTGGGGAGCCTTTATAAGAGGAAGGATCTTCAAGTTACAAATCAAGCCAAGCATCGTCGAGGAGAGTTTGCTATCATTTCAATCCTTTTTCCTTTAGTGTTCTCCATCCTATTCATCATTTGTAACTTGGATTAAAGTTGGAATCCAAATTTTGATAAATGTTATGTGAACGTTTTATGGATTTTTATTGTTGGGATTATTGTATGATTTTGATAACAATAAAACTTATCTTAAAATTTAATTTATGCTAATGATGCTTTTAGTATAGGAAGCTTGAAATGTAAAAAGATATGCTTGAAATATGCATACTTTATTAGGATATCATTTACGCAAGCATATACATTTTGATACAGGTTTA
>JAYJMB010033377.1:0-35271 GCA_036873735.1 Pouteria campechiana
GTGCAAAAGATGAAGTATTAGGTGCAAAAGATGAAGTATTAGGAGAATAAAATATGACATTTTGCATTCTCATCATTTAGCCAAAATAGATGACAATGAAGATGTTGCACTGTGAGCATAGACGAAGTTGAGAACAAACAACATGATGATTGGATTAAAAATGGGCTACAATATACAACTCACAGGCAAATGCGACGTGCAAAGTATTCAATCTAAGACAAAGCAGAGGACACTTCGTCTATCCCTTATACCAGACGAATGCCACACTTTATTTGTTCAAGCAAGTTAAAGTAAGCTTCGTTTGACACCTTTAATAGATAAAAAAGAACAAAAGAAGAAAATTGCACTTCATCTGTTAGTGCAAGACTGAGGAACCTTTGTCTGTCACCTCTAACAGTGACAAAGAACAAGGTAGCACATCCTATTTTGTCTGTTTGTATAGAAGGAGATGTTTGTTAATCAATCAATCTATCTTCATCAACACCATTTAGAGATGGTCTATTATATTTAACAAACAAAGCATATACATGAAGTATCGATCAACAGACAAATCTTCTAGAGGAATTGAGACAGATAAGGAAGTGTTTGTCTATTAGTCAGTGTAACTTCATCTAAGTCAAAGTTTGACTGTTACTTGTAATAGACAAATCATTCTTATAGAGCATATACATGAAGTATCGATCAACAGACAAATCTTCTAGAGGAATTGAGACAGATAAAGAAGTGTTTGTCTATTAGTCAGTGTAACTTGATCTAAGTCAAAGTTTGACTATTACTTGTAATAGACAAATCAATCTTATAGAAGTTCAACTGACAGACAAACCTATGAAGAATTTGTCTGCAACTAATGGCAAACAAATGAAGACAAATAGAGCCTATGACTTGTCAGAGGAAAATTTGGTTTATGTGACTAGCATACAAATAGCATCTGCACTCGTGTCGTCATCATGTAGAATTATACCAGTTACCATTTTTGGTAATAAGTGGCACTGCAAGACTTTGAAAGATGTGATGAGTCAAACGAGGAATACCTTTTTACACAGCTCATCCTCCTCTCTAAATGGCAATGCAGCAGCTCAAGACAAGTCAGAAAGACTTGAACTTCAACAGCAGAAAACTCAGACGGTTTTATTCATTCAATGTTGCTCTTGTTTCTGTATTCAATGGATCCCATCTTCTCAAACATTCAAAATTTTGAAGAAGCTATTTAAGAAAAAGAAGAAGGATAATTCGAAGGTGGTGAAGGAACCCATTCTAACGAGCTTAAGTATATGCAAAATCCTTCCACCCATGGCCACAAGCTTAATTGTCTTACATCTTTTATGAGCTACAATCTTTTTATCTTCATGGTCATTTTATTTACATTTTCGGAATATCTTTATATATTACATGGAGCTGAGCAAGAGATTATATCTCCCCTTATGCTTCATTATAATACTTTTTAAAGTGTCAGTTTTCTGGTTAATCTGAAAATGAGAAAGTTTGTGGTAAACTTAATAAACCACATTTTAACGAGTTATTGATGATCTTTGGAAAATCATCAAGTTTACTGGTGAGCTTCAAAACCAATGAGTTGGTAGTGAGCTCGAGAAAACTACCAAGTTTGCCTGTGATCTTTAAAATGGTTGAGTTTCTTGGTGAGCTCGTAAAACCAAAAGATTGTCGGGGACACTTGTTTATGCCCCCTAAAGCTAGAATCTTGAATAAGTGTTGGTGACACTTATGTATTGTATTATACAAGGAATAATGGAACCCAAGGCATAATGAGTTGGTGTCCTTGGAAGTGTGGATGTGGAGATGGGGTTCTGAACAACTATAAAATTGTCTTGTGTGTGTGTGATTGTTCATTTTTTTATTCTTCATGCATTTTATTATTTCTATTGTTCTTCTTATGCCACACCACACACAAGTACAACAAGAGGGAAATGATCCAACAAAGGTTAAGCAATGAATTTTTATTTACCCAATTTGCCCCTCCCCTTTTATGTTAAGCCATCCTATGGAACTCTATAAGTTGTATTAGAGCAGGCTAGATAAACAACTCTAGTAATCTGTTTAGCTAACCCAACATTATCATCCTCTATGTTCTTCAAAGAGTAGTCCATCTTCCATTTTCCAAACTTTTGATAGATTAAACTAGATATAATGGAAAAGGAGATTGGAAACATCTCTTATGGCCAAATGATTTTCACCTATGAAACTTTTTTGTATTGGCATAAGCTAGGATGAAATGAGAGTAGAGCTGAAAATATTAAAATCTCACTATATGCTCTCTATCCCACTATTTATAAGGATGCCTTGGCTTATGAATTGATATGAGAAATCTTAGACAAGCCAAAGATACATTAATAAGGGATAAAAACACTTGGCACTCATACACCACTTGCTTTATTGTTTAGATTAACTTGAGTGCCGAAAATCTAAGAAAGTAAAAAATGAACTCCTAAAGAAAAAGAAAAAGAAAAGGAGGCTTAGATTGAAGAAACAAAATGAAAAGACATGATGAAATATGTATAGGTATGATACTCAAACTCAAACAACCATGTATTACGTATCATTCTCTTCATTTCAAATTTTGTTAGCATTAGAATTCAGTTTTCAAAACTTTATGTGTACATCTGCTTCTAATTCATTTGTAAAAACTAACTTTTACTTCATGTACCTTTATAATTCAACTAAATATCATTAGAAGTTACATTAGAATTTTATCTGTAACTAAAAGTCCATTTACATGTTTTGCTCTTACATATGTAGAATTTTATTTGTGCATTTCCTTTTGTTTAAATTCAGTTCTTCAATTGCTTATACCTAATTATTTATTCTTTTGTTAATAAGAAATCAAAATTCATGCTTAGTTTTTTAACTACTTTCATTTTCATGCCTATACAAAGTTTTATTAATTTTACAATTATATTATTCATTTGTTTGTATATTGATAGAATTTAGAATTCACATTTTTTTATTATTAACTCATAAGTAAAAAGCCTAGGATTTGGATTAAGAATAAATCATACTTTGAAAACACAAACTAGGCTTTAGAAACAACTCAAAAATAAATAAATAACTTGTACATAATTTCATTAGAACTAGGGATTGGTAACAGAATAGAGTAAATAAACCCCCAAAATATAAGAAATAAAAATCACATGTAAATTTTTGTATGCCTGTCTATACAAATAGATATGGACTAATATAAGAATTCTTATTTATCTTTATCATATAAATAACCTAGGAATTCACTCTAGATAAATAAATATCTCAAAAACATATAACCTTAAAATATACTAAAATTATAAAAGCAAAATTGAATGATCAAAGCTCAAAAATAATTATAGGCAAGATCAAGTTGATCTAGCATATAAAGTCAACTGCTATTCCTAATTATACTAGTTCAGATGACTCATTGATTAACTAAAGCATAACATTCACTCTATTCAATCATGAAAATTGCTTTAATTAAACAGCTTAATCCTCTGCATACTATTGGATAAAATGATACTTTGCATTAATACATAACAACACATGTTCACATCTGTATGAGCCTACCAATGAAGAGAAAGTGTGAGATTTTCTTAAGTGTATATAGGAAAGCTTGAGGAGCACAAAGGAAGAATGAGAATAATGAGAAATCAAAATCTTTTTCTCAGCTCACAAATCCAAGCAAATGAACCAACAAGTTCTAGTTTCGGATGTAAGAAATTGATGAAAAAATTAAAACTATATGCCAAGCAATATCATATCTCAGATGAAGGATCATCAATGTCAAATAGCAAAAGCTAAATGAATAATCAAGCTAACAACAATACTTATGGACTCAAATGAGATATTTACAAAGGATTAGATAAAAGAGATAAGTTGTCTAAACTTGATTATACAATTCATTGCTATGCACTCTGGATGCCTCTAAATAAACTACTTTGAATTTGAATTAATGTGAATTTATTTCTTGAGCTAAGTCTTCCTGAAAATCTTAATAAACCTTAAAATGATCAAAACTTTAACATCATTATAGTCCTAAGATATAATCAAGCGTGTTCGGGAAGTCTCACAATTTAAGGTCTCGAATAGGAATTCCATTCCTAGTCATTCCTTTTATAATAATGCTTATTGGCTTGATCTAAAACATACTAAATAAAAACATGAAAACAAATTTAGTAATAACTATAATGCATGTAAATATTTAACTCGTAACAACTTATTTTGGTAAAGCAATCTAAAAGGATTAAACTTAAAAGCTTTTCAAACTAACAGTAGCATAAAATCTTCCAAGATTCTAATCTCAAAAAACATTAGAAAGAGTGTAAAAACTTAGAACACAAAAAGAAATCTCATAACAAAATAAACTTTACATAACTAATTCTAATTGCAAACTTAGAATCTAAAGTCATAAAATTCACAATAAAATGAACCATTATAAAGAAATTTAAGGGAAAGAGATCTAGAAGATAATAAGTAAGCAACAACCCTCAAAGTGAAATATATCCCTTAAAAAGATAATAAAAACAACCCTTTTTTTAAATAAAATAAACAAAAGAAAATTCAAAAACATCTTTATGGATCAAACCTCAATAACCGTTCTCTTGATAAAAACAATAAGAGTAATTCATCAATGGCGTTAACATAAAAAATAGACTCTTGAACAATAGAGATGCAAATAGAATCAAATAGGAACATGCATTGTCACTTTAGAATCATTAAGTATAGAAACTAAAAGATAAAGTTAAGCAGTTGGATAGTTCAAAAATTCAAAAGAAATAAAAGAGAAATTGTTTACTCAGTTAACACATTAACGCCTATTTCCAACTCATCAATTTTCTGATAAGTCTTGGCTAATTCCGTCACCAAATTATTAATGCGTTCTATGGCTTCCATGTAAGCCATGGAATTTTTGGTCAAGAGATGATTAAAATGATTAGTACTATCCTTGGTATAGAATAAATCTGAGTTTAACACTTTAATCCTATCATGAAGAAATTGAATTTTCTCTACATTCGTATTTCATCAAATTGTATCTACCTTGAAGGAGAGATCTTGACAACGCCATGACTACTCTGGTATACACTAAAACATCATCCTATCTCTGACTACTTTGTACATGATAGAGAATTCAAAGCGTGTCGCCACTTCCCAAGCAACCTATTGACTTTGTCATTAAAATTCTTAACCATCTCCTTTGATAATAATGACAGTCAAAAGAAGAAAATGAATGCAAATTAAAAGAAAAGGACCTAATAGTAAACTCAATAACTTAGAATCATGCATTTCATCAAAAGACTTATCTACTTGCATGAAATCATTTTGAATATTAACGTTCTTGCACAAAATAATTTTGATGGAGAATATATGAATTAATGCAAGCTAAAAGAGGTTTACATTCTTGAAATAATTGAACTATATTTTCAAGCAAGTTGCTTTCATGTTTAAAATCTTAATTATCTTCTTGATATTAATGAAAGCTTACTGCCCTTAAATATGCATGACACATGATGAGAAAACTATATGATTTAGAAGAGAAAAACTAGTAAGGGCTCTAGGAGACAGGGGGAGAGATAAATTTCTACAAGTAGTGTAAGAGACAAGAAGGGAAATAAAAAAAAACCAATACGTGTCAAAGGGAGAGAATAACTTAAAGAAAGAATATATATATATATATATATATAAGTTAAATGGTGTAAATCTTTCAATTGCCCACAAGCTTCTCTAGAAAAAATCCAAAAATGGCTTATTGGAAAGTCAAATTCTAAGCAATCTCAATTCTTAGCTCAAAAATCTCACCAAATGGCAATCCTAGCAAATTTATCTTCAGAAGAAGATTGGGAGAAAGCCATTGAAGCCCAATATGAAGCCATGAAGGCTCGCAAAGAAAAGGCTTCTATAGCATCTTCTTCAAAGGCAAAATCAACCTCAGATTCTTCAAGCAATCATTCAGCAGAAGCTGAAGACCTCAGATGGGGATCAGACCCAACAGGATTATTTGGACATGATGATTTAGAAACAGTCCCATTCTTTATGTAAGCGGATTCATGCCCCTTCTTTTCCATGGACCTGACTTAAGTAAAAGCTAAGATATCATCAGGCAGCTCAAAGGGAAATTCCACCTATCATAAAAGTCTAAAAAGATAAATCTCCTACAGTATTTCTAGAAGCTTCAAAAGAAGACAAGCCAACTCAATAGTCTCCAGTTTCCAAATGGGAACACCTGAAATCATGAGCATCCCTGGTTTTGCATCCCTAGTTTTCTTTCATAGGCAACTGTTAATCTCTTGTAACCGGGAAACTGACTTTTCGTTTCTATTTAAGAGCAATTGCTCTTCATTATAATGCATTGAATGCCAACCCATCCTTTTCCTTTTTAAATCTATATATTTCTCAAAGCCTTAGGATTTGAAGTTAATGGAGCAAGACTCCTTTACTTCGCTGTAAAAATACGAAGTCTCAAATTTTTGTAAGTTTTATTTTAAAAGAAATTTCTTTCTTTAAAATCTTATGCATCGATCATTAATTTGCAAATGGCATATTTAATTTTGATAAAAGATCCTATAGAGTTCATATCGACTTCTAAGGAGACTCCTTAGGACCTTGCAACGAGCCCTAGAATATTACCAAAGGGGCATAGGAACTCGCAGCAATGGGATTAGAGCCATGTTTTGTAAAGACTACTGTATAAAAATGCATACTGTTTATCTTCTCTCTATTATATATCAATTTTTTCTTTGGGGGAATTAGATGTATGCTATGTGGGAGAGACTATCCCCTATCTCTCTAAAGGTAACCATTAATCTACTGGGAAGACATTCTCCAGAAAGAAAGTCAGGAATAGAACTAGAAGTTCCTTTGATAAATTCTATTTCAAAATCTGGCAAGAAACTTGTCCCAGCTCAACCAGTACCCCTAAATACTCTCTTTGTTGAGCCTTCTTCTCCTCTCTCTCATTCTCCTTTGAGAGGACGTGGAAGAATGCTCCCACTATCAATTACTCAACTTCCTAATCAATTGATTACTCCTAATGATCTGAAACAGATCACTCCCTCTTTTGCTCTTATTTCATCTCCTTCTCCTTCTCCAAATACAAAAAGGTTTACTTCCTTTAAATCTTCTTCAACGTTCTTCATGAAACCCTTCCAACCAAAGATAATTCAAATTGAACCTTTTCATTTGGTTACTCTAGCAGAAAAAAAAACTAGATTATTGTCCAGAAACATTGCACACAAGTTGCATTCCTAAAATCATTTTATTTTAAATCTACTAATTTCAATAGAACTCAAAACTTCTATGAATACATATTAGTTTCAACTGACTCTGCTGAAATCACACATCACAAAGCTCCTGATGGAGAAATCACACACTCCACAATAAAGATTTTAAAAATATTAAATATTGGAGAATTTGGTGGTCCAAATCATTTCAAAAGATTTGAAAATAAATTTGTTCCTCAACAATTTTCTTATTTTGATTGTCAGGATGCATGGACAAAACAAATTTAATCACCATTCATGATTTTTTATTTTTGATAAAAAATTAAAATTTACATTTCCATTTTGGTTCCAACAATGGTGGAATAATTTTGGTCCTATGGTAGAAATGCTACCTCAAAATCTGTTGCAAAGTTTTAATGTACTCAAAGAACATTTTCATTTCTCTAAAATAGAGAAAAAACTTCTTATCCTCCTTCTATTCTTTTCCAAGCCCTCACTTGATTGGATATTCTAATGGAATTGGTGTTTTATGGCTCAAGAGCCTCTTCCCCTTACACTCGGAAGAGTTTATGAAGTTAAATGGTGGGAATATTTCAATTATCCACAAGCTTCTCCAAAAAAAAATCCAAAAATGGCTTATTCGAAAGTCAAATTCTAAGCAATCTCAATTTTTAGCTTAGAAATCTCACCAAATAGCAATCCTAGTAAATTTATCTTTAGAGGAAGATTGGGATAAAGCTTTAAAGCCCAATACAAAGCCATGAAGGCTCGCAAAGAAAAGGCTTCTATAGCATCTTCTTCAAAGGAGAAATCAGCCTCAAATTCTTCAAGCAACCATTCAGCAGAAGCTGAAGACCTCGAATGCGGGAGAGACTATTCCCTGTCTCTCTAAAGGTAGCTATTAATCTACTATTAAAAATAGTAGTTTCTTAAATCCAAAAATATCAGTGAAACGTGGGCAACCACATAGTCATGTTCCCATAAATCTAGCAATTAAGGCAGGCTGCCGTTGATAGGTCTAGTAGGGGTAAGACCGTTAACAATGATCTGATATTTAAAAGATTTAAGAAATTATTATTTTTAACTATAGAAAAATGGAAATCTTTAGAAGACAGATGTCTAAAGCATCATCTTCTTCTTCTAGAGAAGAAAATGAAATTAATAATGAAGAAATTTCGTATGAAAATATTAGTCAGAATAATTCTAATTGGATGATTCCACATGCTCCAGTCAAAACCATATACCAAATTGGTAGTTTCTTAAATATATTTACATTAAATATAAGGATTGTCGAAAGAACTATTCATTTACAAAATAGCTTTGAAAAAATTCAATTAATAACACAAAAATTAGTTGAAGAACATTTAAAAAGTAAATATAATTATATTCATTTTGGAATGGTTCAAGTAGCCATAAAACCTCTAAGTAGAAATGACATGAATGCTGCTATACTAGTCTAAATGATTTTAGACATATGATATGGGAAAATTTTCCAATTAGGAGCCATTGAAACAAGTTTATATGACGGAATAGTCTATTTTAATGCTTTTCCCAAATTTACAGTGGCATTAAAAGATGCAAATATAGCAAAAGCTTTAACCTTATTGATAAAATTTTCAAACATAGAAGTGGAAGTAGGATCTTTACCATTAGCTATAATGTATAGATTCTGCTATAAATTATCAAAATCTGCATTTATCCAAGGGGTTAGAGAAAGAAGACATAATCCTAGGGAAACTATTTTATTACAAACAGATCCTAGTAAGACTAGGAAAATGATTCCTAAAACCATTAAATGGGATGAAATTGAATTTCTAGAAACTTAGAAACTAAATGAAGTTATGAAACCTAAAAATCTAGTAATTGAAAATCAACAGATCCAATGATCTATAACACATCAAGATGGAACTATAGAATTAGAATTTAGATCTAATATTCCTAGAATCCCTATAAATAGAAGTTTATCTTCTAGACTATCTAAAAGATCAGAAAGATTAGATAATCCATTAAAAATTAGTACTCCTATAGAAGGTATAAGATATAGCACTTCAAACCTTCCTAATATAATTTATGCCAAAGAAAAAACTGAATCTAAAGGACCAAATTGTCCAACCTTAACTGATATAGAAGGGAGAAATCCTAACTATAATCCAGCTATAAACATTATAGAAGAAACCTTCGAAATAAATAAAGAAATTTTAAGAAAAGAATTCTTTTTAGATAATAATAAAGAGAAAAGACAATGGTTCTTTAAAACATTTGAAAAATCCAAAAGAGATAAAATTTAAGAAGAATGATATAGTTTTATGAGAAATATAAAATTAAACATTAACTTTGTTGAATGGTTTGAAAAGAAATATACTAAATACATATATAATTATCCTTATATTACAGGAATAAATCCCATATGGGAAACATTAGATTATGGAGAAATAGAGATGAATAATTATCCACCAACTAATAGATATATAATTAAATTAAAAAATGGAAAATTAGTAATCTCCGCTCCTTTTAAAGACAAAATTGATGAAAAAGAACCAATTAATGGATCGGACATCCAAAAAATATTTCAACAAAACAACCATCTAATAATTGTTTAGACATAATGGGTAAACAACTAGAAAAAATAGATAATAAATTACAAAAACTAGAAACAAAGAATCCTATGGTGGAAAAACTAAGATTCATTTTTGAAATGGCTAACACAAGCTTATTTAAAACAGAAAAGATAAAGCCTTTAAAAAATAGAAATTTCATGGAAAAAATAAACAATAGGTTAAAAGCATTAGATATTGGGCAATTGTCTAAAACACATCAAATTAATACATTAAATAAAAATTCAAAAGTGAAAATGAAACATCTGAAGAAACAAAAAATTCTGATAAAGGATTAGAAAACTTATAAAATTAGTTTAAAAATTTTAAAAATATAGAAGACATAAATCCAATTAAAAAATTCAAACCTAAAGAAAATTGAAAATATCTATCTAAACCTTATTATCCTAAAAATACTTTTCCTACAATGCTTTATGAGTTAATGCCTCAAATAGTCTAAAATAAATTCTCGGCAGGAGCAATTTATGTTTGGAATATTGATGGTATAATAGAATACCAAATCTTAGATATTTTATATAAGATTTCTATGGCTGCTACAGCCTATGCGTAAGATAATATAAGTGAAAGAGAAGCTTATATATTAATAACACAAGGGTTCATAGGATCCTTAAAAGGATGGTGGACTAATGTTCTTTTAGAAAAAGATAGAAATTATATAAAATATCTTATAAAAGAAGTTAAAATAGATGATAAAAATAAGAAAAAAGAGGAAATTCCTCCAGAATCATATGCAGTAGCAACGCTCATATATACTATTGCTAGAGCATTCTTAGGAGATATGAACATTTTGGATGAAAGAAAAATAGAATTCCTAAATAATTTAAAATTTAGAAACCTATCTGAATTCAGATATTATAAAGGTCAATATATGGCAAAAGTCTTACCAAAAACCGATGCTAAAGCTAACTACTGGAAAGAAAGGTTTGTGGATGGTTTACCTATTTCTTTCAGTAGACAAGTAAAAGAGAAAATTAGAAATTACAAGGCAGAATAATAAAGTAGGAATTACTCATATATGGAGATATAATAAATTCTATAAATCAAGTTGGAATAGCCTTATGTAATGATTTAAAAATTAAAGAAAAACTTAAAAATGAAAATATAAAAAACTAAAACAAACCTAGGTTCATTCTGTGAACAATTTGGTTTTGATAAATTTAAATCATCTTGTTTAGGATGTAAAAAGAAGAAATCCTCTAAAAACTTTATTAAAAGATATAAACCTATAAAGAAAGAAGAATATTATAAAAAATCAAAACATGAAAAATCTTTCAAAAGAAAGAAATTTAAAAAATAAAAAACAAAAGTAACCAACCATAAATGTGGAAAAACTGGCCATTATGCTAATAGATGTCCAGAAAAAATAAAAAAGAAAATTAATGAGATAAACTTTGAAGATAAAAATTTAGAAAATCAGCGAAAAGATTATATGAAAAATATTCTTTTAGATAAAGATAATGAATCAAAAGATTCACAATCTTCTATTAATGAAATAGAAGAAGAAGAGTTAGATACTGACAATGAATATAGTTTAAATATGATAACAACTTATGAAGAACTTTTAAACTTAGCAGATCAAAATAATGATCCAAAAATCCAAAGATAATTCTTAATGAAAATAAAGCCTATGCTAAAATAGAAGGAGAAAACTCTAACACCAATATATGATTTAAATGAGATCTTAAAATGTTTAAGATATCCAAAAAATGAAAAATCTGAAATAGAAATATTAAAAAAGAAGTTAAAGAACTTCAAGAAGAAATGAAAGAAGTAAAACTTGAAATAAAACTTCTAAAAGAATTAATAAAATGGGAAACTTCACATCCAAAAACCTCCCAACAAAATATTGAAGAACAAGAATTTGTTCAACAAATAGTAAAAACAAAATCTCAAGAATGGATAACTCCAATAAAAATCAAAATTCAAGATTATAAAATAAAAGAAATAGCTCTTATTAACTCGGGAGCAAATTTAAATTGTACTAGAGAAGATTTAGTTCCTAAAAAATATAGAGACTTAACTACTAAAAACCTAATGGGAACTAGAGGAACTAAACTATAGGTAAAATATAAAATATCTGAAGTAGAAATAATAAAAGATGGAATAATATTCCAGTCTACATTTTTTTTAATTAAAAATCTTAATAGACCAATAATTCTAGGAACTCCATTCTTAAAATTAATAAAACCTTTTCAAGTATTAGACAAAGGCCTACTAACAGATATTTGTGAAAATAAAATTTTATTTGAATTCATTAATAAGCATCATAAAAAACCTATAAATAACCTTCAATTAAATCTGATACAAAAACATAAATCTTTATTAGATTTAAAAGAAGAACACCCTCATAAAAAGAATTCAAGAAACTCTTAAAAATCCTATATATATATAGAAAGAATACAAGAATTAAAAGAAAAAATTAAAAAATTAACATGTTCAGATATTCCAAATGCCTTCTGGGAAAGAAAAACTCATATGGTAGAATTATCATACAAAGAAGGATATAATGAAGAAAAAATTCTAACAAAGGCAAGACCTTGGCAAATGAATCAAGAATTAAGAGAATATTATAAAAAAGAAATCAATGATCTTCTTAAAAAAGGATTAATTAGAAAATCTAAACCACCAAGATCTCCTTGGTCTTATGCTGGCTTCTATGTTTATAAAGCTGCAGAAAGAGAAAAAGGAGCACCAAGATTAGTTATTAATTATAAACCTTTAAACAAAGCTTTTAAATGGATAAGATATCCAATTCTTAATAAAAAAAGATCTTCTTAAAATAATTGAAAAAAGGAAAAATATTTTCCAAATTTGACATGAAATATGGATTTTGACAAATCCAAATTGCTGAAAAAGATAAATATAAAACTACATTTACTACTCCATTTGGATAATACGAATGGAATGTAATGCCCTTCGAGTTAAAAAATGCACCTTATGAATTCTAGAGAATAATAAATGAAATATTCAATCCTTATGATTTCCTAATTATCTATATTGATGGTGTTCTTATATTCTCTAACAATATAGAAAATCATCTTAGATATCTAAAGATATTCCTAAAGGTTGTAATCCAAAATGGATTAGTATTATCTAAAACTAAGTATCTAATTTGTTAAACAAAGATTAGATTCTTAGGCTATGAAATTAATCAAGGAACTCAAATTCCTGTAAAAAGATCCATAGAATTAGCGAATAAATTTCCAAATGAAATAAAAGATAAAAATCAATTTCAAAGATTCTTAGGATCATTCAATTATGTTGCGGAACATTATAAAAAATTAAGAATCATAGCACAACCATTATATGCTAAACTTAGAAAAACTCTTAAACCATGGACTGAAAAACATTTAGAAATTATTCAAATAATTAAAAAACATGTTAAATCTCTTCCATTGCTATATATAGCAGATCCTTTAGCCTTTAAAATTGTCAAAATAGACGCCTCAGATAAAGGTTATGGAGGAATTCTTAAGCAAGTTAAAAATTTAAAAGAATAAATTGTTCAATATCACACTCTGGAATATGGAATCATGCTCAAAAGAATTATTCTACTATAAAAAAAAAAGAAATCTTGAGCATTGTTTTATGCATTACAAAATTCCAAAGTGATCTCTTAAATCAACATTATCTTCTTCGTATTGATTACCAAGCTACAAAATATGTTTTGGAAAAAGAAGTGCAAAATATTGCATCAAAACAAATGTTTACTAGATGGCAAGCTATTTTATCATGCTTTAACTTTGAAATAGAATTCAGAAGGTGCATTTTTTTAATCCGAAGGGCATTACATTCCATTTGTATTGTCTAAATAGAGTAGTAAATGCAATTTTATATTTATCTTTTTCAGCAATTTGGATTTGTCAAAATCCAGAATTCATGTCAAATTTGGAAAATATTTTTCCTTTTTTAATTATTTTAAAAGATCATTTTTATTAGGAATTGGATATCTTATCCATTTTAAAGCTTTTGTTAAAGGTTTATAATTTATAACTAATCTTAGTGCTCCTCTTTCTCTTTCTCTGGCTTTATTTGGTGAGATTTTTGAGCTAAGATTTGAGATTGCTCAGAATTTAACTTTCCAATAAGTCATTTTTGAATTTTTTCTGGAGAAGCTTGTGGGCAATTGAAATATTCCCATCATTTAACTTTATAAACTCTTCCGAGTGCAGGGGGAAGAAGCTCTTAAGCCACAAAACACTAATTCCATTGGAAAATCCAAGCAAGTGAGAGCTTGGAAAAGAACAGAAGGAGGATAAGAAGATTTTTCTTTGTTTCAGAGCAATTAAAATGTTCTTTGAACACATTAAAACTTTGTAAAAGATTTTGAGGTAGCATTTCTACCATAGGAGCAAAATTATTCCACCATTGTTGGAACAAAAATGGAAATGTAAATTTTCCTTTTTTATCAAAAACGAAAAATCATGAATGGCGATTAAATTTGTTTTTGAACCAAAGGACATTTCTCCATACATCCTGATAATCAAAATAAGAAAATTGTTGGGGAACAAATTCATTTTTAAATCTTTTGAAATGATTTGGACCACCAAATTCTCCAATATTTAAGATTTTTAAAATCTTTATTGTGGAGTGCGTGATTTCTCCATCAGGAGCTTTGTGATGTGTGATTTCAGCAAAATTAGTTGAAACTAATATGTATTCATAGAAGTTTTGAGAATTATTGAAATCAATAAGTTTAAAATAAAATGATTTTGGGAATGCAACTTGTGCAATGTTTTCTAGACAATAATCCAGTTTTCTTTCTACTAGAGTAACCAAATGATAAGGTTCAATTTGAATTATCTTTGGTTGGAAGGGTTTCATGACCCTAGAATATTAGCAAAGGGGCACCGGAACTCCCAGTAATGGTATCAGAGCCATAATTTGTAGAGATTACCGTATAAAAATGCATACTGCTTATCTTCCCACTCTATTATATTTCAATTTTTCTTTGGAGGAATTAGATGCATGCTATGCGGGAGAGTTAGCTGATTTTTAAATTTATCTTCAAGGTTTATATCATTAATTTTATTTTTTATTTTTTTTGGACATCTATTAGAACAATGGTAGTTTTTCGACATTTATGGTAGGTTACATTTGTTGTTTCTTTTTTAAATTTCTTTCTTTTGAAAGATTTTTCTTATTTTGGTTTTTTATAATATTCTTCTTTCTTTATAAGTTTAGACCTTTTAATAAATTTTTTAGAGGATTTCTTCTTTTTACATCCTAAATAAGATGATTTACATTTATCAAAACCAAATTATTCATAGAATAAACCTAGTTATTTTTGATTTTTTATATTTTCATTTTTTAAGTTTTTCTTTAATTTTTAAATCATCACATAAGGCTATTCCTACTTGATTTATAGAATTTATTATCTCCATATGTGAGTAATTCCCACTTTATTATTCTGCCTTGTAAATTTCTAATTTTCTCTTTTGCTTGTCTACTAAAAGAAATAGGTAAACCATCCACAAACCTTTCTTTCTAGTAGTTAGCATTAGGATCAGTTTTTTGTAAGACTTTTGTCACATATTGATCTTTATAATATCTGAATTCAGATAAGTTTCTACATTTTAAATTATTTAGGAATTCTGTTTCTCTTTCATCCAAAATGTTTATATCTCCTAAGAATGCTCTAGCAATAACATATAGAAGGGTTTGCTACTACATCTAATTCTAAAGAAATTTCCTCTTTTTTCTTATTTTTATCATCTATTTTAACTTCTTTTATATGATCTTTTATATAATTTCTATCTTTTTCTAAAGGAACATTAGTCCACCATCCCTTTAAGGATCCTATGAACCCTTCTGTTATTAATATTCAAGCTTCTCTTTCACTTATATTATCTGACGCGTAAGCTGTAGCAGCCATAGAAATCTCATATAAAATATCTAAGATTTGGTATTCTGTCATACCATCAATATTCCAAACATAAATTTCTCCTGCCAAGAATTTATTTTGGACTATTTGAGGCATTTCCTCATAAAGCATTGTAGGAAAAGTATTCTAGTATAATAAGGTTTAGATGGATATTTCCAATTTTTTTAAGTTTGAATTTTTTAATTGGATTTATGTCTTCTATATTTTTAAATTTTTGAATTGATTTTCTAAGTTTTCTAATTCTTTAATAGAATTTTTTGTTTCTTCAGATGTTTCATTTTCACTTTGTGAATTTTCATTTAATGTATTAATTTGATGTGCTTTAGACAATTGTCCAACATCTAATGCTTTTAACCTATTATTTATTTCTTCTATGAAATTTCTATTTTTAAAGGTTTTATCTTTTATGTTTTAATAAAGCTTGTGTCAGCCATTTAAAAATTGAATCTTAGTTTTTCTATCATAGGATTCTTTGTTTCTATTTTTTGTAATTTATTATCTATTTTTTCTAGGTGTTTACCCATTATGTCTAATTAATTATTAGTATGTTTGTTTTGTTAAAATATTTTTAGGATGTCAGATCAATTAATTGGTTCTTTTTCATCAATTACATCTCTAAAAGGAGCAGAATTACTCTTTTTCCATTTTCTAATTTAATTATACATCTATTAGTTGGTGGATAATTATCTGTCTCTATTTCTCCATAATCTAATGCTTCCCATATGGGATTTATTCCTATAATGTAAGGATAATTAGATATGTATTTAATGTTTAATTCTTGAATTTTATCCCTTTCAGATTTTTCAAATGTTTTAAAGAACCATTGTCTTTTCTCTTTATTATTATCTGAAAAGAATTTTTTTCTTAAAATTTCTTTATTTATTTTGAATGTTTCTTCTATAATGTTTATAGCTGGATAGTAGTTAGGATTTCGCCTTTCTATATCAGTTAAGGTTGGACTATTTGGTCCTTCAGATTCAATTTTTTCTTTAGCATAAATTATATCAAGAAGGTTTGAAGTGTTGTATCTTATACCTTCTATAGGAGTACTAATTTTTAATGGATTATCTGATCTTTTTGATCTTTTAGATAGTCTAGAAGATAAACTTCTATTTATAGGGATTCTAGGAATAGTAGATCTAAATTCTACTTCTACAGTTCCATCTTGATGTGTTGTAGATCGTTGGATCTGTTGATTTTCAATTACTGGAGTTTTAGGTTTCATAACTTCATTTAGTTTCCAAGTTTCTGGAAATTCAATTTCATCCCATTTAATGGTTTTACGAATCATTTTCCTAGTCTTACTAGGATCTACTTGTAATAACATAGTTTCCCTAAGATTATGTCTTCTTTCTATAACCCCTCGGATAAATGCAGATTTTGATAATTTATAGCAGAATCTATACATTATAGCTAATGGTAAAGATCCTAATTCCATTTCTATGTTTGAAGTTTTTATCAATAAGGTTAAAGCTTTTACTATATTTGCATCTTTTAATGCCACTATAAATTTGGGAAAAGCATTAAAATAGACTGTTCCATCGTATAAACTTGTTCCAATGGCTCCTAATTGGGAATTTCGCATATCATATATCTAAAATCATTTAGACTAGTTAGTATAGCAGCATTCATGCCATTTCTACTTAGAGGTTTTATGGCTACTTGAACCATTCCAAAATGAATATAATTATATTTACTTTTTAAAAGTTCTTCATCTAATTTCTGTGTTATTAATTGAATTTTTTCAAAGCTGTTTTGTAAAGGAATAGTCCTTTCAACCATCCTTATATTTAATGTAAATATATTTAAGAAACTACCAATTTGGTATATGGTTTTGACTAGAATATGCGGAATCATCCAATTAGAATTATTCTGACTAAAATTTTTATAAGAAATTTATTCACTATTAATTTCATTTTCTTCTTTAGAAGAAGAAAATGATGCTTTAGACATTTGTCTTCTAAATATTTCCATTTTTCTATAACTAAAAATAATAATTTCTTAAATCTTTTAAATATCAATCACTATCAACAGTCTTACCCCTACTGGACTTATCAACGGCAGCCTACCTAAATTGCCAGATTTATGGGAACGCGACTATGTAGTTGCCCACGTTTGACTGATATTTTTGGATTTAAGAAACTATTGTATATATATATATACAGAAAGAAAAATATAATTAAGGGAAATAAAAATGACTATAATTAAAATCTTTTTGATTATGACAAAAAAGGGGGAGAGATATTTGTGAAGAATTTATGAGAGTTTAAATTAAGATAGTGATAAAAAGAGTAAAACTCTATAGGATTATAAGAGTCAATTATTTAGAAGAAGTTTTATCAACTAATAAAATTTTAATCACAAGTCCTCAAAATTTTGTTATCATTAAAAGGGGGAGATTGACAACATTATTGTATATAATTTTGATGATAACAAAACTTGTATTAAAATAAGAAAACTTGTATGTATAAATCTCTAATGATCATATGTATGGTTATGAATTAATAACTATTAATTAAAATAAACACATAACCATGAATGATTAATTACATAAGGATACAGTCTTCATCTTGTGGTGCGCATATCATTAATTAATATGTACTGCATAAATTTGCTAAATCATATTAAGCACCATAATTACTAAAGCTTTCATATTATGCATTCAATGAAAATGTATATTATCATGCTTTACAAAATATTTATATGAGGATAAAATATCTTATGATATTATATATGAAAGTTAACAATGTACCAACTACAGAAATGTTCAAGTGCAGGATAATGATGGTCTATAACAAACTGCCACAACTATCTACTACATTCCAAAAGAGCTAAACTGATGAAAATCATGGAAGAAGAAGAAGAAGAAGAAGAAGAAGAAAGCAGAAGGCAAGCAACAAAGAAAGGTTGCAGTTTCTAAAAAAAGCTTCTATATACTAAAGCAATGGGAGACAAACAAGACTTCGAAGAAGGGATATAGTGAGTTTGCATTGTCTATCAACCTCAATGAGAAAATTTCAACAGACAAATGCAAAACAAAAAGCTAAAGAAGAAGCCATGATCAGAGTACTTGAATTGTGTTTGAGAAATTTGGACAACTTATACTTGATCTGATCAAATTCTATCCAAGATAAAGTACAAGGATGAAGAAGCAACTCAACAGCTCGGCAAACAAATGAAAAAAGATAAAAAAAAATTGTTGCTCAAATAATCATGCAACAAAAGAAGAAAACTTTGTTTGATCAACAAAGTTGGAAGAACAAATTAGTCCGAGGATAGAAAGGCAATATGAACAAAGAAGGAAATGCAACTTTAGTTGGGCTAAGATAGACAAATTAAGATTGAAGAACCAAGGAAGTTGCAAGAAAAAACCCCTTATGTTGCTTGAATTGTGTAGAAAAGCTAAAGAACTTTGCCTCATCTTCAGATCAAAAAGTTGTTTGCTACAACAGACAAAGTTTAGCCAAAACAAATGATGATGAAGATACTGCACTATGAGCATAGATGAAGCTGAGAACAAACAATATGATGATTGGATCAAAAATAGGCTACAACAGACAAAGGCATGATCGTCTATAACTCACAACAAATAAATATGACGTGCAAAGTATTCAATCCAAGACAAAGTAGAATACACTTCATTTATCGCTTACACCAGACAAACACCACACTTTATCTGTTTGAGCAAGTTGAAGTAAGCTTCATCTGACACCTTCAACAGACAACGAGGAACAAAACAAGAAAATCACACTTCTTCTATTAGTGCAAGATTGAGTGAACTTTGTCTGTCACCTCTAATAGACGATGAAGAATAAAGGAAGCATATCCTATTTCATCTGTTTGTATAGAAGGAAATTTTTGTCAATCAATAAGTCTATCTTTGTCAGCACTATCCAGAGATGGTCTGTTATCTTTAACAGACAAAGCATATACATAAAAGATCAATCAACAGACAAATCTTCTAAAGGAATTGAGATAGACAAGGAAGTGTCTGTCTATCAGTCAGTGTAACTTGATCTATAGACAGAGAGAGACCGTGACTTGTCAGAGGAAAACTCAATTTATGTGACTAGCATACAAATAGCATCTGCATTCATGCTATCATTGCGCAGACTTATACCAGTCAATAATTTTGGCAAAAATCAGCACTGCAAGACTTTCAAAGCTATGACAAATGAGGAACACCTTTTTACACAGCTCATCCTCCTCTCTGAATGGCGATGTAGCAGCTCAAGACAAATCAAAAAAACCTGAACTTCAATAGCAGAAAACTCAAATGGTCTTATTCATTCAATGTTGCTCTCATTTCTACATTCAACGGATTCCATCTTTTCAAACAATCAAAATTTTGAAGAAGCTATTTAAGGAGAAGAAGTAGGACGATTCGAAGGTGGTAAAGGAACCCATTCTAACGAGCTTAAGTATATGCAAAATCCTTCCACACATGGCCACGAGCTTAATTGTCTTACATCTTTTATGAGCTACAATATTTTTATCTTCATGGCCATTTTATTTATGGTAAAATCTTTATGTATTACATATATCTGAGCGAGAGATCATATTTTCCCCTGTGCTTCCTCATAACACTTTTTAAAGTGTCAGTTTTCTAGTTAATCTGAAAACCAGAGAGTTTATTGTAAACTCGATAAACCATGTTGTAATGAGTTGTTGGTGATCTTTGGAAAAGCATCAAGTTTCTGGTGAGCTTCGAAAGGAGTGCGTTGGTAGTGAGCTCGAGAAAACTACCAAGTTTGTTTGTGATCTTTGAAATGAGTGAGTTTCCTGGTGAACTCATAAAACCAAAAGAGTGTCAGGGACATTTGTTTATACCCCCTAGAGTTGGAATCCAGAAGAAGTGTCGAGGACACTTATGTATTCCATCGCACAAGATATAGTGGAACCCAAGGCACAATGACTTAGTGTCCTTGGAAGAGTGGATGTAGGGCCAAGGTCCTAAACCACTATAAAATTCATCTTGTCTGTGTGTGTGTGTGTGTGATATTGTTCATTTATTTTATTATTATTTTTGTTATTCATCTTACACCACACCGCACACAAGCACAACAAGAGGGAAATGATCCAACAGGGGTTAACCAATGATTTTTTATTTACTTAATTTACCCCTCCCCTCTTGGATTAAGCCATCCTACGGGACTCTGTAATAACTTTATAAAGCATATGATATATATATATATATATGATCTAACATATAATAAACAAGGTTAATGCACTATGGATTTAAATGAATTTTTCATTCTCTAAAATAATTTATGTAATATGCTTGCATTCAAAATTTTGTATAATGATTATTAATGTCAAACATATTTGTCTTCATTTCAGCTTCCTAGAATAACTCATCATTTTCATGGATCAAGTCTTAAGACAATCTTTGTTGTCATCAAAATTATACAATAATCTTAAAAACTTTAATAATAATAAAACATTAACATAAACCATAAAATCATTAAACCTTTCCAACTTACCCACAGCCTAGAACCTGCTTTGCCTTAGATGGCAATAAAAAACTCCATTTCAATATCACATATATTTATCATTAATATGACATGCCATTACAATATGATATACATCATTTAAAATTTAATAAAACTATACAATTTCACATTATACAGATTTATAATGGGATTTCAATCCCAACATTTTTCCATCTCATCAAATGTCTTCTACTCACGCTCACCAATCCCAATCCATAGTTGGGAGTCTTCACTTGGCCTGTAAGCTAAAAACATATAATAAATAGGTGTGAGTCTAAGCAAACTCATTAACTAGGCATAATAGAAAATGATACTAAAATAGCAACATGTTTGCAATCACATGATCTATTATATCATGAGCCATGCATGCAATATATATCAGAATAGTGCCCTCTTGGCACAACATATATGAATCGTACCTATGCTACTCTAGGAATATGACATCTGTGCCATTCAGGCACCATGTATCCACTTATATCATTACTCTAGACTTCCCATATCTATACTATTGTATCTGTGTCATTCAGGCACTACATATCAATTTATGCCTTACAGGCATCAACATACCCTATCATCTTTTACAAATACACTCCCATGGAATGCTTACCATTCCATTAATACATGTATCCTTGCATAACTAGGATATTCTCTATCCCAAATAAGCTTATATAATAGCAACAAGGTGTTTGAGACATAACTAGTCTCAATGATCTACACATCGTATTTGTTTATTACAAAACCAAGATTTATAGGATATCCACAATCCTCATTCATATATCTATGCTTGTAAATAAATAAATTCAATCAATGGGATAATCACTATCCTCTATAATATGTTCAGAAAATAGCCTACTTACCTTGAATGAATCACCATATACTCCTCAAGCTCTACGTCATTTCATCCTTCTCCGATTATCCTGTAAAGGGCAACAATCTTATTCAATTACAAAACAACTTGGCTAATTCATATTAAGCTAATAGATTACTCTTTTTACACATCATCAATCAAACAAGGTTATCTAAATTTCATTCATTGCTGATTATTTCCTTAGGTACATAAGTCCTGTATTCCATATATAACCTTAATAGCCTTTTTTTTTAATCAATCTCAGGTTACTTCATGCCTAGTCATTCATGTAGCCTTTCCTATGGAAACATTTCATACAGTTCATACATTGTCTTAGTATCTCTTTCATAGTCATTTACAGTCTTCGTTGTTGGTTAATCAACCATCTCACTTCCCATATGGAAGTAATTCATAAAACATGTAATAAACATCATTTTACAACTTATTAGATTTACTAATAATGTCTTAACCACCATAACAGGTTAATTAGCCTTTATATCTCCTTAAATCCCACATCCAATTAACCCAAACAAGTCCCACAACATTATACTTCATGCATTAATTATTTTCCCATGGTTATTACTCATAAGGTACAAAATTGGGATAAAATTACTATTCATCTTTCCCAAAATCACTATTCACAAAACTCTAACCATGCCAAATCATGAATTCTTATGCCCAAATTATGCCAAACATGTTACAAATCATATGGTGATTAAATTCCTCATCAAATTTAACATAAAACCTATGTAAATCTCACCATTTCACTATTTACAAAATGGCTTCCAAACCCTAGAAATAAAAATTCACAAAATCGAATAGGGGAAAGCTTATTACCTTCAATTTCAAGCATGTCTTGTTCTTTCCCATGAACATCCAACCTCAATATGCACGAATCCTCCTTCCATCATGGCCAAATGGGATTTCCTTTCCTCTTTCACCGTTCAAACGAATGGATTTAGGTTGAAATCCATGGAAATGGGTTTTCATGATTAAAAGCATGTAATCTTTAGCTAAAATGACCAAAAACATGGGCAATTTGATGGGCAACTAAGTTGGAACGAAAGGGAGGGGAGAGGCTTTCGAATGGGGAAAAATGAAGGGCTTTAGCCCTTAAAAAATTTGAGAAAAATTATGCTCCACTGATATACCACACCTGCGCCAGCCTCAGCTAGCCGTCTGGAAGCCCTCATTGCAAAACAGTGCCACGAACCCCAATTTTCTATGTTGCGATGCCAATTTTCATTGCCACCTGCCTTTCTCCTCCTTTGTAAAATGGTGCCATGGCCCAATTCATTGCTCCATGTTTGACACATTTTCTCCCCCTTTTTACATCCTGTTTCCTCATGCATTTTTATCATGATTTCTCCATATATGTATAACATTAAAATACATATTAATTCCACCTATAATCATCTCATTTAATCATCATAATAAATTCATTGCAACTTTGCAAATTTCTATATATATATATATATATATATGATTCAGTGTAGCTGGCTATACTAAATATTTCAATGTAGCTGGCATAAGAGTTATTCAATAGAGCGGGCATCATCTGGGCCGTCCATGGGGCACTGCAAGTGAGGGAGGGAGGGAGTGGGAGGCTTTTGACTCCGATTCTAAGAAAAGGGAAACATGCACAATAGGCCAACAATGACTTCTTCCCATCTCCTTTAGTCACACTTGTCACACCTACTTCTCATCTTTAAAATAATAAATTATTTAAAAACATATTTCTAAACTTTAAAAATTTTTATAATAAGATGCATATTAGAAATGAGTTCAGTAATGCATATCAGAAATGAGTTTTTTAATAAAAAAAACTATTTAATTAACTTAGTTAGGCCAGTTGTGTTTAAAAAATAAAATAAAATATCAAACAAAACTTGACTAGTTGCATTTAAAAAAGAATTAAAATCACAACACCAAGTAAAACTCTACAAGTGTTTTAAAGAAAAAAAAACCAAAACACTAAACAAAACTCAACTTGTTCATTTGAAAAAAAAATCATAACATCTAACAAAACTTAGCTAAGCTAATTAAATTAAATAAATAACCAAAATACCAAACAAAATTAACCAAACACTAGACTAAACTAAACTAACCTGGCCAAGTTTTATTTAATGTTTTGGCTTTTTTTTAAAAAAAAAGAAAATAGGCAACTAGCTTGGCTGAGTTTTATTAGGTGTTTTGGTAATTTTTTAAAACACCAAACAAGTAAGTTTTGGTTAAATATCTTGGTTGTTTTTTCTAAAAAATTACAACTGGCCTTATTTTATTTGGTGTTTTGGTTAATTTTTTTAAATACAATTGGTCTGGTCGAGTTTTGTATAGTGTTCTTGTTAATTTAAAAGAAATATAATTGGCTTAGTCGAGTTTTGTTAAATATTTTGGTAAATGTTTTAAAATACGGACAAGTAGAGTTTTGTTTAGTATTTTAGTTATATTTTTTTAACGCAATGAGTCAGACTAGATGCATTTTTTGAAAAATGAAACAAAACATCAAACAAAACTTATCCAGGCTAATTAAATTTACCAATGCACTACACCAATGATTTACTGATGCCGCCAATCAAATTTCAATATTGCCTTCTTATTTTTAAGCCTGACGAGTTTTTGGAAAACAACACTTTTTAAACCCAACACTTTGATAATCTCATGAAATATAAGATATGAGTACTAGTGGTCTGATTTTACCTTCAACACCAACTTTGATTCCATAAATATCCTTTGGTAAGTATATATGTTCAAGTAATGAAAAAGTCAAGATTGGCATCATCATTTATGAGCTCAAATGCAGAAATTGAAAAAGGAAGGGATAAAAGAGATAAGTTTGTCAAACTTGATATATATTTGATTGATAAGTACATTGAACACATGCATTTCACTTTCATATATTCTTGATGTTTCTGAAAGGTACACTCAACTGCTTTGGATTTGAATTGAATTGAATTCATTGTTTTTGAACTAAATCATTCTGAAAATTTAAATTGATATGCAAAATAACTAATCCTTTATATAATTATAGTTCCAAGGCATAGTCAAGCCTGTTTGGGAAACCTCATGGCTTAAGGTCTCAAATAGGCATTTCATGCCTATTCATTCCTTCTATAATCATCGTTAAGGCTTGAATCCCCAAGATTGAAACAATTAACAAAATAACTTAAATCTCTATGAATGTTTAAAAGATATGCTTATGTCATGAATTACTGCATCTTATTTATTGTTCCCACCATTCATAACCATAATGCTCACAAGAATGTTTGAGCATATACATCTTGAAATCATTAATGAGAAAATTCAAATAATACATGGTAGTCTGTTTAATCCCAAGCTGTTTCATGCAATTCTTGCATAATCTAGAACAACCTTTAATATTTTGATCATAACTTTCTCATATGGACTCGGAATGGTAGAATTCTTGATTCTATGGATAGATAATTTCAAGGGATATATCTTTCATTTTGATAATTTTCTTGAATTAGCCTCTATATTGAGTAGTGAACCCTCAAAGTAATGCCTTGCTACAGATGAACTAGCAGACAAAGTATTGCTCTAGAGATAGTTTTACTATTTTAGCCATAGCATTTTTATACAAATACAAAATTAGGTGATTTTTGATGCATTAAAAAGCTAATAACAAAGGCTATAACTTTGATATTGAACACATTTTCCAAATATGGCATAGCAATACTAGAATTTGCCTAAAAGTAACACCTTATTTTGTAATCTTCAATTTCTCTTTTTACAACCTTTGATATCTGAAACAGAAACAATACTCTCCTAAGTGCTTATTACATATGAAATGATATGTTTGTGATACTTAAAATGATTTGTACATCATCATGATTAAATAAAAACATTAAACAGTTATAAGGGGTAGAATAGGTTAGAAACTGAAAATCAGAAAACTCTAGGAATAACTGTTTATTAGTGAGCTTCTTAAAAAAATTATAGAATAAGAAATCATAGAAAATTAGGTGTTGCATCTTAGGAATCAAGATGAAGAAAGTTGGAAATGTTCAATTCCAAAGTGAGTGATCAGACTTGAGAAATGTACAATACATATGTTAGTGATCAAACCTTGGAAAGGCATGTAGTTAAATATGAGAGGTTAAGAATCAATTCAATACGTATATGATGAGTCTATATTGTGGTCACTTCAAAAATTCCTTAGTGAACAAATCCTATATTGAAAACTAAGATATAGTTCATTAGAAGATTTGTTCAACTGATAAGGTGCAAAAATTATGATATGAATTAAAGTATCTTCATAAAGCTCCCTAGGATTAAGCACTAAAATTTAATTACTTTTGATGATCCAAAGCTTAGGTTAGAAAAAACCAGCATTCCTGAAGATATATTTGAAAAGTGGATGATTTCTAAGCATATGAATACAAGGAACTTGAGAAAGCTTAAGAAATATTAAATTCACATATATATCATATTAAGATGTGCTATGTAAAGAGCTGAGAAATGTTGAGTACCTTTCTTTGAAAATTTGGTGTGTTTTCACTTCGTCTTCTAGTTTATCTATGATAAGTAATAGATGAAGTTATATTCTCACTGTTCACCAGATGAAGTAGTGTTGTCTACTGGTTTTTCTTTTGTAAGTTATAAACAACTCTTGATAGCACAGACAAGGTTTCTTCACAACAGACGAATCGACTTCATCTATTGATTTGTCTATAGAGAGCTATAGACAAATTTGGAAGGCATAGACAGATATTACCTTCATATTTATATTCTACCATCTTAAGAAAGGAACACAAGGAACTTAGAATGTATAAGCATCACCTAATGATCAAAATGATAGAGATCCTAATCTGAATTAAGAAAAGTTTAGTGTTTCCATCATTGAACGATATCAAGAAACTATAAACTAATAAGAAAAATAGACACAACAACTAGGATCATGGATTATAATTGAATGACTAAATTGAAGTGTGTTTGTCACCTTATATGATTAAAAAAACTATGATATTTTCATTCTTGAAAAGATGCGGTAAAGGTTCTTATGCAATTTCTTTGTGAAATATGACTGACAGTTCAATGTCCTTAGTGTTTAAGTGAGAATTATGATTTTGATGCATTCTTGAAATGATATATGAATTGATGCATGCTTAAAAATTGTTTAGATATCTTCAAAACGTCAATTACAATTTGGATGTTGCTCATGACATGAATCTGTCCTTTATATTACTGAAAACTGATTGTATCTCATGCTCATAATTATGTTTTGTATAGGACCAAGATCTATATGTGGTTGTGAACTCTTTAGAAACCCAACAAGACAGGGGGAGAAATATATAGATTTGTGAGTCATAACCTTAACACAAAATGGGGGAGAGTTTGGTACAAAAGAAGACTTGGGGAAGAATAATTGTGCTTTATATGTTTCTGCTCTATGTACAATAAAGGATAGCAGAACATTTCAAATGAAAGTATTGATCCCATACCATGCTCCTAATTGCATTTAACTATCCTATCGTCTAACTATTAAGGGGGAGACATATCCCATTGATTTCATACACCTTTTTGATGCTAATAAAAAGGGGGAGAAAAATGTAAAAAGACTTGTTTAAAAAATTGGGATGATATTAGGAAGGACGCTTGTTATGACTTGTATCTAAGAAAAGAATAGAATCATATGTCATGACCTATCTTTATCAAACTCTATAGGATTATAGATTCCAACTAGATAGGGGGAGTTTGCTATTAGCTCATTAGCATGAACTTTAAATGTCTAAAGTCTTCAAGTTTTGTCATTATCAAAAAGCAGGAGAATGTTGGGATTATTGTATGATTTTGATGACAACAAAACTTGTCATAAGACTTGATTTATACTAATGATGCTTTTAGTATAGAAAGTCTAAAATATAGAAAGATATGCTTGAAATATGCGGGCCTTATTGGAATATCATTTATAAAAGCATATACATCTTGATATAAGTCTAGAAGGGAAATCATATTGATCCATATTACTTTCAACCTTGTTTATCATACCTTGGATCATATGTTAAAAATGCTTTAAAAAGATATCTTCTTAAATGAAAAAGAATAAGAGCTTAAATAAATTTATAAATATAAAATCATGATTATATATCCATGCCTTACAACTTATGCAAATTACATATGGATAAATTATATTGTAATTTATAATGAAAAATATGATGAAAAATGTCAAGCTAACAATGTAGCAAAAGTGCAAAAATTTTTAAGTGTAGGTTTGCTGGTATAGTAATTTTGCTACAATACTTTTGCTACAGTAATGGTGCCACAGTAACAGTGCCATATTAAAAATTATTATTTTTAAATGTATCAGAGATTTAATGCTCTGCAAAAAGCTTTCCACCTTGGTGCAATCATCTCCTTTTCTATCAAGATTAAGAGAATCCAAAGATAATACATTCCAATAGGAGAAAACCTCAAACTTCTTCTACATTAATGCTGCTCATCTACCTCTATTCTCTACATTCAATAATTTTCATCTTCTCCAACGGTCAAATTTTTGAGAAGAGCTATTTAAGGAGATATGTTGGGACTTTACAAGTGACTGAGCCTAACACCTTCCATAAATCATTGCATCCCTAGGCCAAGAGCTTTAACCTTCAAATATCATTCAAGAGCTTCATTTTGTTCATCCATTCAAGGCCTAATTTTTCAATATATCCAAGGGAGATCTTGTATGCTATAAAGAGTTACTCAAAGATCAAGTCCTTTACAAAGATCATTAAGGAGCTTGAGGGTTATAAGTAACAAAGGCGAATCTATCAACAAGAAACTCATTCAAGTCCTCTAAGTGTTTTCACTCTAAGTGTTGCAAAGATTAGAGAGCTTCAATATCATATCAACCCTACATCAATGGAGTTCGCAATCACTATAATGTGCTTATTATTTTATCATTTGTATTTGTACTTTAACTGTATGTACTTATTAGCCTAGTCAGAGGCATATTCATGTACACAAAATACCTACAAAAGTAGAGTTTCTGGTTAGCTCATGAATCAGAATTAGGCCCCCTAGAGCTGAAATCTAGAAGAGTGTTGGGGACACTATTGTATTTCCATTGTACCGGGTATAGTGGAATCCAAGGCACAATGACTATGTACTCTTGGAAGAGTGGATGTAGGGAAGGGGTTCCCGGATCACTACAAAAATCATGTTATTTGTGTGTGTTTATTTACTCGCTTTATCCTTCGTGCACTTTATAGTTTTATCATTCATTTACATCACCCCACACACAAGCACAAAAAGAGAGAAATGGTCTAACTGGGGTTAAGTAATGAATTTCTATATACCCAATTCACCCCTCCCCTCTTGGGTTAAGTCATACTTTGGGAACCAACAGCACTCCTAGGGGTATTTTTGTAATGCCCATTTCACTTGCATTCCTAGGGGTATTTTTGGAATGTTGATTAATTACATGCACATCTAATGCTGGTACCATGCAACTAATTTGAGCAATACATTAGTAGCTTGCACAAAATGAATTTTGATAATACACCCTTTTGTCATTTGTTATCTTTTCCAAATCTATTATTTAGAGTTAGCTTAAAATTCAGTCCCTTTATGTACATAAGCCTAGTTATATATATATATATTATTAATTTCATCTTGATAATTAAAATACATCAAAAGTGATTTGGATAGCTCTGTTCACTTAGCTACCATCCATGAAGATGCAGATTGATCATGCATCTTGAAATTGTTGGCACAACCAAAAAAATAAGGTTGTTTTCATCCATGTAAACCATATACTGCTTATCAATGTAATTAACACTAATAAGCCATGATTTGATCAACGTAGCTATGAAACAAATCTTCATCTTGTGCAAGCATGCTCTAGTGTGCTCTTTAATTGTGTAGTTGTGGAATTTTCTGCTTCCTAATTGCATGTTTGGGAATTGTCCCAACTGCACGAGTTAGCTATGTACTCTTTGACTACACATTTCCTCAGTTGCATAGGTTGAAATTCAAGTTGAACTTCAGCTACACAGATGATGACAATACCCATCAAGTAAGTTGCACCCATCTATGTAGTCAAGAGATGACCGTCTCATTAGCATTTCAGTTGCGCAAGGGAGTTAGCCTCTCAATTGCATGCCACATCAGCAACAAAACTTCTCCATCTATGTGGGCAAGAGAACAACATCTTCTAGGCAGATGTTATGTTCGACTGCATGGTGGAGAAGCACTTTGGTTGCATAGCTAAAGGCTCACTTTTGATGTCCTTTTTCCAACATCCCAGATGCATGGATAACAGCCGATTTCTTAATTGCACAGGTAAAGATTTTTACCCTAGAGAGGTTGCATAGGTAGACAGCTCCTTACAAATCATGTTTCCCTTCAGTTGTGGCAGAGTCCATCTACATGAGCTGGCTTCTCAGCTGCACAACCACATCAGTAGCATAACCTCTTAGCTACACATCTTGCTGGTGGCATTGTGGAGTTTCTCATGCCTTGATTGCACGTCAACACAAGCTAAAAACAGCTTATTTCTTCTCATTTGTCTTGATTGCATGGGAAAACTGAGGTTACTCACTCATTGCAATCTAAGTGCATTCACATCTCATCTGCTCAATTGCATGGCATATCAGCAAAACCTCTTCTTTGCACAATATAGCTAACTTCAATGCATCCCTATTTACGGAAATAATTAACATAAGCTGAAAAGAGATGACTTCTCAACTGCACAGGCAAAACGTCTATCCACTGAATGAATCCTCATCATTACCTTGACTGCACTAGTAGTAGACCATGCAAGCTGCTAGCTTCTTAGTTGCACATTTTAGCTTAACTACTTTGAACCCATCTCCATTGTATGGGTAAAAGAATTCATCTGCACGATTTGAGAAAACCTTCCTGCATGGGTAATTTCCATACCCAATAAATAGTCTGATAGCTCAGTTTCCTTCTAAAAAATCAATTACATGGTCTAAAAAATCATCCTATCTGCATGAATGAAATTTTTGTCTGGTGTAGCTAGGATGTGGTTGCATTTTGTTGTGAGAAGATGGCATTGCTTTCAGCAATAATTTTCTGTTTTGCACAATGACAACAATGTAATTTCTGACAACATGGGCTGATGCCTTTTACAAAAAAAATTTCACAAATAAAGGGAGTTAGTGAACATCATTCAATGCCTGAGACTCTCACTAGCCATTACAAATTAGTTCTCCAAGTTTGCTTCTCCAATAGCTTGCAACCAGTTCAAAAACACATCAAGCTTTCTTACAAGATGGGTGACAGCATGGATTTTGATTATGCATTCATCAAAGATCAAAGTGGATTAATGTAATGTAGAGGGCATCAAAATAAGGGAAAGTTTTAAAAAAGATTGCAGATATGAACCAATTTGAAAATTTGAAGTTAATTTATGCTTTGAGCACAAATACATGATAGCATGAAGCTAAATACGATGTAAGAATCACTTGTATTCACTTTTTGGAATATATGATGGATGATTTAGAAAACTTGTTTAACAAAAACTTGTATCCCTTTAAATTATCTTTCCAATACACCAAGAATCATATGATTTGGACATAATATGAGAAAGTTACGCTCGATTTATCAAAACTACAAAAGGGGGGGTAGTGAAAAGCTAAGCCGCGGCTCAGGAATCCTGAGCCATGGTGCCATTTCATGTAGGGCAGCAAGCAAAAAACTAAGTCATGACACAAGAAAGATGAGCTGCAGTTCAAGCCGGTGGGTAAAGTTAGTGGCCTAATTTTTTAACCTAGTTTTTGTGATTTTTTTTCACTTCTATCTTCTCCTTTCCCTTCCCCATGCCCTACCCTCTTGCCATAGCCCTTATACACTTCTAAACCTTATGATTTTAACTAGAAAATAAGAGAGTTTAGATGGGTAGTCATTCAAGTATGAAAAATGGAAGAATATCCAATTTTCTGCAATTGGAGGGAGCTACTTGGAGTATTGAGCTTAAAATTCTGTTCATGGGAGGATGGCTATGCATGAAATTGAAGGTGACATCATTTTCCCCAACTAAATTTTGTTTTCTACTTTGCTAGGGTTTTGAATAACCCAAGAATAGTGATTTTGTGAAAGAAAATGATAAGGAATCATGGGAAAAATGCTTAATTCATGAATTATAGTATTTTGGGGCTTGTATGGGCATGAGTATGTTTTAGTAGAATTTTGTGAACAATGAAATTTGGGGGAAATTGGTAAAATGTCTTAATCATAGGAAAAATGATTAATTCATGGATTATAGTGGTTTAGGACTTTTTTGAGGGTGAAAAATCTGATTGTGGGTCATAACCTAACTAGAGGCTAAAACGGGCCCTTGTGTATAAAATGTTAAAGTCGCTGAGTCATGGAATTAAAGACTTAATTGATTATTTTTATAGTTGTTTACATGTGAATCATGTTGTATACAAGATAAATGTTGCAGAAAATGAAGATTCTTTGAGAAACCTTTTTGAGAAATCATAAGTTAAAGAATGTTTAGCACATGTTTGTTGAAATGCTTCAATGAGAAGCTGTTTTGGGTGTGATTGTTGGAATGGTAGTAATTGGATGCATTTAAAGCTTAATTAGCATGTTGCTAATTGGATGTTGAGTATGTTGTATGTTGATTATATATTGATGGGTTACATGAAACTTAGAACCTATTGCTGAAATTTAATGATTTGACTCATGCATAAGAGATATTTGATGAAATGCCCCAAGGAAAAGTGAATTATGTGTAAAGGGTTTGAGTGTAACCCTGCAAACCTTTGACCCCAAGGAAATGGGATGGGAAATTAGTTTACTTTGGGATGTAATTAGTTGTTAATTAAGTTGATTTGATATTAAGAGTATTAGACATTGTCACGCCCCACCCTAGAGCCTATGCATTTTACCATCACCCTGCCATTTCCCCATTTCCAAGGGAAATATTCTACCAAAATTTTGGCAGAGTCTACTCTAAATTATATGAATCTAAACCTGGCATATAGTAATCATGCTCAATAATAATCTAAATAATTACAAATTTCAATCATAAAACCTAATATACCCACAACTCACCCATTTCCATAGCTCTACCCAAGATCTGAATTGTATTATGATGGCAATATACATCACTGGGATCATACTGATCCATTCACTATTTCATACTTAAATATCACTATGACATGCCAATACATTTCTTTTATATAACATTTGAGATCTTATGAATACAAAATTACAAATGCACTATAGAATTTTAATTAGCAATCATTATACCATAAAGAAGGTGTCTTCAAATCTTGCCTTTCAGTCCCAACCCACAGTTGTGATTCTTTACGTGGCCTATCAACTAAAAATATAAGAATAAGAAGGTGTGGGTTTGAGCAACTCAATAAGTAGTCAAGTACAATAGAAAATAATAATCAACAAAAACAGCATGTTCAGAACTAGAACATGGATAATAACATAGCAATGCAATCATACTATGAGGTCCAAGTCCTCAATTATCCATCCCAATGCTCTACGCCATTCTGGCGTATTGAATTACACCATAGTTGTGTCGTCCAGGCACATCATGTCATGTCTAGCCTATTTTGGGCATCTCATACCATAATTATACCATACAGGCACCACAAATCATAACTTGCCATTTAAACACCACACCACATCACCTCTGGGCCACTCTAGGCTCATTATATCATAAATGTGCCATATAGGCACAACATCTCATAATCGTGCCATTCAAGCACTAATTACAATTCCTAGAATGCTTCTCATTCCATCAATATATATACATTCATTCATTCAATGATCATATATGACATTTTGGGATACTCGATATCTCCATTGATTCCTACATTCACACATAGATAACAAAAGACTAATCACAGAATAATCCTTATCCCGTCCAACCATCATTCTATACTTTCACATACAATAATCATCAATTAATGTAACATAGAGGGATATCTACTTCCCTCAACCAAGCATTTATATATTGTATCAATTATCAATTTATATGCAATAATAGGATATCTTTCATCCCATTCATTTAGACACCCATACCCAAGAATACGTATTAGTATACACAAAGACGTGGGATACTTCTATCCCAAACAAACAAATACTCACATTAAAATCAACACCAATTAATTCACTTTAAGGGATACTCTATATCCCAAACTTCATATGTTCATAAAGTCAAATAAACATCAACGTTTAGGAAATCACAGGATATCCATTATCCTCATCCATGCCCAGATACAACCAACAGTATAATTACTATCCCCATACATTTATTCATACTGAACAAGGGGCACCTACTTACCTTGCTGGAGAACCATCTTCAAGTTCTATAACTCCACAAGCTTTAGAGCTTCCATTTGCTTGATAGTCCTACATAGACCATAGTCTCATTTGTTTACATGGTCATTCTAATTAATTCATAAAAAACGATGGAATTATGCTTTTTAGATGTTATCAATCAATCCATTAATAAATCTATAGACCTTTCTAGTGTGTGATGGCACTCTAACATTAATCACAAGTTTGTCTAACTTATGTTTCTCTTTACCCACTTTCTAATCTTGTATTAATATATCATAATAATACTTCTTTCATAGCCAACATCATTTCATTAATACGGTTGCAACCAGGCTTGATACACAACATTCATCTTATACATGGTATGATCATTATGTATACAACATGATTAATAGTTCAAAATCCCTAAAACAATCCAATAACGCCTCTAATTTCACAATTGGGCCACTTAAAGCCTTTTTACACAAAACCCCCAATTTTCACTATTCATAAAAACCCAAATTTAGCATAAATCATTATTTCTCATGGCCAATCACTATAATTGGTTGATTAAATCATTTTCCCCATGAATCTATAATAATATATCTCAGTTTCTTCCCCAAAATTAACTTTTTATAAAATCTACTAAATCCTAGCTTAGCAAAATCATGAATTCGGTTATAGAAAAGCAACTATCACCAAATCAAGGTGTGGCTTCTTCCCATGAACGAGAATCCAAGCTTAAGGCTCCATTAGCTTCCTCTAGTTGAAGAAAATTGGATTTTCTTCCCTTTCTCATAGGTCAAATTCCTAAAACCCAAGCTTAAATGCATGCTTGAGTGGTTAACCATTTAAACCCCCTTGTTTTCTAGCAAAAATGGCATGGATTGGGGTATAATGGGGTGTGACACTTCCCACATCGGAAAGCCAAGGAAGGAAGTCCTGGGCTATAAGTGGAGGTCTTGGATAGTCCATCGAG
>JAYJMB010033388.1:0-35268 GCA_036873735.1 Pouteria campechiana
TATATTGGTTTTAGGTGAGTTGTCCTGATATGGTGCAGCTCAAGTTCCTTTCAATTGTAGCATTCTGTCTTTTGAATTGACAGTCTAGGGTGATGATCTATTCAGGGGTGCATTAGAGCAATTGATGATACTTACATTCCAATGCATGTGCCAGCTATGCATCAAAGTACATATCAAAATTATCATGGTGACTTAGCACAAAATGTGATGGCAGTTTGTAACTTCGACATGAAATATACTTACGTTTTTTCTGTTTTGGAAGGTTCAGCATGTGATTCAACAGTGTTACGATGAGTTATATCCCCTGATCATGCCTTTAAAGGGAGCAGATAGATTTCAAAGAGTTTTTTAACATGTGACATGCCTCATTGTGCTTAGTGATTAAGAGATGTTTTGCACGACTGAAGAACCATTTTCCAATTCTCCAAAGGCCACCTTCATATTTAGATCTGGATATGCAAGTGAAATTCGTACAAGCTAGTGTCATGCCATATAACTTTTTTGCAGTGGATGCAATTATGGTGCAGTGCGGCATAAGTTGTCGATGATATGGAACCTAATGAGCCCGATGACACGAGCTTGATGCGATTTTCATGATGACTTGGCACAACGCATGTGACACAAGTACGTGCCTAGAGGATACTATGGACATGCTTTCTCATAATTGTTTTGTATTTAAACTATGGATTATCACTTATTGTCTGTTGTTGAGTATCTTTGGTAAATTTATCTCGTCACCACTATACTTGAATAGATTTGTATTTATTTTGTTTGAATCAATTCTAGAGAAATAATCGCAAACTGTCCTTCATTTCTCACAAATGCTTTTATCTATTTAAAGTTATTATTTTGTGCTTGACAAGTTATGGATAATGTAGGCAAGGATCTAGCTAACTTTTCAACTGAGTGCGGAGAAGATGTGAATTCAAATACAGATGCTTCAATGAGGGCTAAGTATTTCAAATGGGATGATGGCACATGGCTCTATTTTTAGAGCTCTTAGTTAAACAGATTACCTTGTTAGTCCTCCAAATGGCCAATGGTGGCTTGATGTTTTCGGACAGTCTGTAAGAAATTCTTCGAGTGAAAAAGAAGGCCATCACTCTGGTAATAATATAATATCGAGAGTCGAATGAGACTCTTGTTAAGGTTTCCTCAGAATTCTCCCTTGATTCTTAGCCATCATTCCTTTCTTGTTTAGTTGTCCCTTAATCGAAGGCTTGTAATCTGCTTGTAATCTTTGTGATTCTGTTTGTAATCCTTTGTGATTCTTTCTTCATATGATTGTACAACTGCACTCATACATATGACATATGGACTCCACCAAGAGGTGTGGTGGTTTTACAAATATTCTCATGGTATCGGAGATCCTATAGGAATCACTTCCATACCCTTCCTTCTTTTCTCTTCTTTGTCTTCCTCATGGCCGAACCTCTCTCCTTCAATACCATGGTTCACATGGTCGCTATTAAGCTCTCGGCAACCAACTTTTTACTTTGGAAAAGTCAGCTCATGCCCCTACTTCAATGCTAGGATTACCTCGGTTTCGTTGATGGTTCCTTCAACAAACCATCCGAGACTCTGCCCAACCCACCGACGGCACCTCCATGCCCAATCCCAAATTTCTTTAATGGAAACTCAAAGACCAGTGCATCCTCAGCTTGTTGCTATCATCCCTCTTTGAAGAAGCCATGGTAGCCACTGTTGGTCATGCAACCTCTTGAGATGTCTGGGTTGCACTCGAACATGCTTTCAGCCATGGCTCCAAAACTCGTGAGCTACGCTTAAAGGATGAACTTCAGCTTATGAAGATAGGCAACAGATTTGTTGCTGAGTTTGCCCATGCGTTCAAAGGCCTCTGTGATTCGTTAATGGCCATTAGACGTCCAGTTGATAAAATTGACAAGTTTCACTGGTTTCTTCATGCTCTTAGCACCGAGTTCGTTGGCTTCTCCTCCACATAGATGGCTCTCACATCGCTGCCCTCTTTCCATGATTTGGTCCCTTTGGCCAAAGGCTATGATTTATTTCAAAAATCTCTTGAAACTCATTCTATTTCAC
The DNA here is from genome assembly GCA_036873735.1 of Pouteria campechiana. NCBI lineage: Eukaryota > Viridiplantae > Streptophyta > Magnoliopsida > Ericales > Sapotaceae > Pouteria > Pouteria campechiana. The sequence continues at coordinate 2,062 of JAYJMB010033388.1, forward strand.
CTGTAGCCTTCATGGAAAACCAATCCTTTGGTAGTGGCGGACATCTTACTCCCAAGGCAATCGACGCTTCAAAGGCAGCTCCAATGGCAGCACGGGAGGTTCTTCATCTGGTGGCCACTCTTTCAGCAACAATCGCTCCCGTCACTCTCATAATCCTTGCTGCCAAATTTGTAAAATAGAAGGCCATGTTGATCGATGCCGAAACCGTTATGATCGTGCGGAACCATCGGCACAACTTGCTGAAGCTTTCCATAATAGCCGTTCTCTCTCCAATGATCTCTCTAGTTCTGATTGGTGCTTCCACTCACATGACACCAGACTCGACTGCACTCGACACTTCTGAGCAATATGTTGGTAAGGGTAAAGTTGTTGTGGGAAATCGTGCATCCTTACCCATCACCCATACGGGTACTTCTAACCCTTCTCCCTACTTAAAATTGCTTGATGTTTTATTAGTTCCCCACCTCACCAAAAATCCTCTCTCTATTAGTAAGTTGACTTTTGACTTTCCTTTGCAAGTCTTTTTAATGACTCTTCTTTTGTCATTCAGAACAAGATCACAAGAAAAGTGGTGGCAACCAAAAAATCTGATGGCGGTCTCTACGTCCTAGATAAACCTAGACGTAAATCTACTCCTATGGCATCATATGACCTATGGCATGCACGTCTTGGTCATGTAAATCATTCTCTAATTTCATTATTGAATAAAAAAGGCCAGTTATACCTTCTATTTTGCCTAGCCCTGCTATTTGCGCTACATGTCAATTTGTTAAAAGTCATAAGCTTCCATTCTCTACTCATACTACTCGGTCCAACTCAATTTTAGGCCTTGTTCATTGTGACATATGGGGACCGACCTTGATTAAATCTAAAATGGGCTTTACTTGTTATGTCATTTTCGTCGATGATCATCTCGCTTTACATGGCTTTATGCTATGAAATTTAAATAGGATTTTTTTGACATTTTTCTTCAATTTCAGTCGTTTGTGGAAAATCAATATTCTTGCAAAATCAAAATTTTCCAAAGTGATGGTGATGCTCAGTTTTGTAGCAATTGCTTTCAATCTCAAATGTCTTGTCCTTACACTCCTTCCCAAAATGGACGCGTTGAAAGCAAGCATTGCTAAGTGACTGAAATGGGCCTTGCACTCTTATTTCATTCACATGTACCCACTTACTATTAGGTTGACACTTTTAGTACTATGACTTATATCATTAACCGGTTGCCCATCCCTCTTCTTGCAAGCATTTCTCCCTTTGAAATTTTACATGGTAAACCTCCACTCTACACCAACTTTCATCCCTTGGTTGCAAAGTTTATGCTTGTTTACATGACTATGCCACTAACAAATTTTCTCCTCCAACCTTCCTTGCTTATTTTTGTAGAGTCTCATAAGATGGCTTAACCCAAGAGGGGATGGATGAATTGGGTAAATAAAAATTTATTACTTAACCCTTATTGGATCATATTCCCCTTTTTGTGCTTGTGTGTGGTATGACGTAAGATGAATAATAGAACAGTAAAGTGCAGAGAAATAAAAAAAACACACATACAGACAAGACAATTTTTATAGTGGTTCAGGACCCCATCCCTACATCTACTCTTACAAGAGCATGAACTCATTCCACTATACCCCGTACAATGGAATACATAAGTGTCCCCACCACTTTTTCTGGATTCTAGCTCTAGAGGGCATAAACAAGTGTCTTCGACACTCTTCTGGTTTTATGAGCTCACCAAGAAACTTACTTGTTTCAAAGATCATAGGTAAACTTGGTAGTTTTCTCGAGCTCACTACCAACTCACTGGTTTCGAAGCTCACCATCAAGCTTGATGATTTTTCAGAGATTATGAATAACTCATTACAATGTGGTTTATCAAGTTTACCATAAACTAGCTAGTTTTCAGATTAACCAAAAAACTGACACTTTAAAAAGTGTTACAATGAAGCATAGGGGAAGATATAATCTCTTTCTTAGCTCTATGTAATACATAAAGATCTTTCCAAAATGTAAATAAAATAGCCATGAAGATAAAGAGATTGTAGCTCATAAAAGATGTAAGATGATTAAGCTCATAGTTATGAGTAGAAGGATTTGCATAGACTTAAGTTCGTTAGAATGGGTTCCTTCACCACCTTTGAATCGTCCCGCTTCTTCTCCTTAAATGGCTTCTTCAAAGTCTTGACTGTTGGAGAAGATGGGATCCATTAAATACAGAAACGAGAACAACATTGAATGAATAAAACCATTTGAGTTTTCTGTCATTGAAGTCCAGGTCTTTCTAATTTGTCTCGATTTGCTGCATCGCTATTCAGAGAGGAGGATGACCAGTGTAAAAAGTGTTAGTATTATCATATATGATTTTGATGATAACAAAACTTGTATTAAAATAAGAAACCTGTATGCTTAAATCTCTAACGATCATATGCATGATTGTGAATTGATAAATATTAATTAACATAAACACATAACTATAAATGATTAATTACATAAGCACACATTCTTCACTTTTTGGTGCCCATATTACAAATTAATCTTCACTACATAAATCTGCTAAGTCATATTAAGCACCATAATTATTTAAACCTTCATATTTTGCATTTAATGAAAATGTACATTATCCTTGCTTTACAATATGCTATAATCATATGAGGATAAAATATATTTTGAAATTATAAATGAAAGCTAACGACGTAGCAAGTGTAGGATAATGATCATTTGCAACAAACTGCTACAATAATCTACTACATTCCAAAAGAGTTGAACTAATAAAAATCATGAAAGAAGAGAAGAAGAAGAAAGCAGAAGACAAGCAACAAAGAAAGGTTGTAGTTGTCTAAAAGAAGCTTCCACGAAAAAAAGCATGGGGGAAAAATAAGGCTTTGAAGATGTGCTATAATGAGTTTATGTTATTTGTCAAGCTCAACAAGAAAATGTCACAAATGCAAAACAAAAAGCTAAAGAAGAAGCCATGATCAAAGCGCTTAAATTGTGTTAGAGAATTTTGGACCACTTATATTTGATCTGATCAAAGTCTATCCAAGAAAAAGTACCAGGATGAAAAAGCAACTTAATAGCTTGGCAGACAAATGAAGTTAGACAAAGAAGTAGCCGCTCGGACGATCATGCATGAGAAAAGAGACTTTGTCTAACCAATAAAGTTAGAAGAACAGATTTGTCTAAGGATAATAAGGCTTGATAGAAGAGAGCGCAACTTTAGCTGAGAAAGTTGTTAGAACAAACCCCTTCTGTTGCTCGAAGTGTGCAAAACAGCTAAAGAACTAGGTCTTATCTTTGGATTAAAAGGTCATCTATCACAACAAACAAAGTTTAGCCAAAGCAAAAGATGAAGAAAATATTACATAGTATGCATAGACGAAGCTGAACAGACAAAGAGCTACTTGGATCGAAATGGGCTACAATAGACAAAGGCATGATCGTCTACAACTAACGACAAACAAATACAACGTGCAAAGTATTCTATCCAAGACAAAGTAGAATATACTTCGTCTATCACTTACATTAGATGAATGCCACACTTCTTTTATTCGAGCAAGTTGAAGTAAGCTTTGTTTAGCACCTTCAACAAATAATAATGAATAAAAAAAGAAAATCACACTTTGTCTGTTAGTGTAAGACTGAGCGAACTTCATTTGTCACCTCCAACAGACGATGAAGAACAAAGAAAATGTATCATACTTCGTCTGTTTGTATTAAGGTAACTGTTTGTCAATCGATCGACTAATCTTCCTAAGCACCATTCAAAGTTAGTCTATTATCTTTAATAGACAAACTATATACATGAAGGATTGATTAACAGACAAATCTTATGGAGGATTAAACTGGATATAATGGAAAAGGAGATTGGAAACATCTCATATGGCCAAATGATTTTCATCTATGAAAATTTTCTTTATTGGCGTAAGCAAGGATGAAGTGAGAGCAGAGCTGAAAATGTTGAAAACTCATTTTATGCGCTTTGTCCCATCGTTTATGAGGATGTCTTGGCTTATGAATTGATATAAGAAATCTTAGACAAACCAAAGATAAATTAATAAGGAACAAACATATTTGGCACTCACACACTACTTGTGTTATTATTTAAACTAACTTGAGTGCAAAAAATCTAAAATAGGAGAAAATGATCTCCTAAAGAAGAAGAAAGAGAATGAAGACTTTGTCTGAAGAAATAAATTAAAGACAAGATGAAATACCAAGTTCCTTTGAAATAAAGAGGAAAGGTAAGTGCAAGTATGATACTCAAACTTGAATGCTCCCATTAAATGTGTCATTATCTAAAATTTTAAAATATTTACTTGTGCATTTCTTTCAGTACATTCTTTTCTTAATAAGCACTTATGTTTAATTTTTCAATTTATTATTTCATTTATTTATATGCTTTTATTTTAACTTTCACATTCAATTAATTAAATTCTTATAGAATTAGATGTACATTCTTACTCTGCTTTTTAGGATTTTGATCTAATTAGATTTGTGTATATTCTTGTTTGTAGAAATCGAGCTTTACTCTTATAACTTCATATCTCATTTATATATTTAAAAACTAGATTTAATAGTTAAAATTTTGCCTAAATTTCCTTCAGCTGCATATAGATTAAAATAGAATTATGAAACTATGTTTACATATTTTTGTATATTCATTCATTCATTTATTCTCATTTAAAAACCATATTTAGAATTTTGATTACTTAGATAGCTGTACATAGATAGAAATGAACTTCCATACATAGTATTTTCTGTGCATATATTTTTATACATAGAAGAATATAGAATTCACATTAGGACTAATAAAACTTTGAAAAATATAAAGTAAAACTTTCAAGATAATCAAGAAGAAAAATAAACATTCAAAAAATAAACAACACTAAAATAGCAAGTAACTTGAAAACAAGAATGTGTAAAAGACACATAACTAAAAGAAAGATATACAATCAAATAATAGTAAAATAACAAAACTAAACGATTATGCTCAAAATCATTTAGGATGAGTTGACCTAGCACAATAGGTTAACTACAATTTTCATTTGTGCTAATAACACAAAAGTTGATTAAAATACTTATCCTACCTGTTCATGAAAACTGCTTTAATTCGTAAACTTATTACTCTGCGTACTGTTATGATCAAAATAATTCTTTGCACTGATATTGTGGTAATATACGTCCACATTAATTTGAACTCATTAACAAAGAAAGTGCAAGAATATGTTAAGTGTATGCAGGAAAGCTTGAGTTGAGAATAGAAGAAAGACAACAATGAAAAATTAAATTCTTCTTCTCAGTGCACAATTCTAGATGCAACGAAATGATTGAAAACTATAGCCTAGAACAAAAAAAAAAATTACATCAAAGGCTTGACAACAAAAACTAATTGCTTAGTCAAGACTGACAACTACGAACTCAAATGAGGAATCTACGAAGGATGCATCAAAAGAGATAAGTTGTTAAACTTGATTATATTTCTTTTATTTCTATATGCTCCAGATGCCTCTAAATGAACTGCAGTAGGTTTGAATTAGATTGAGTTTACTACTTTGAGCTAAACCATTTTGAAAATTATAATAAACCTTAAAATGATCAAAACTCTATCATCATTACAGTTCTAAGGCATAGTCAAGCCTGTTTGGGAAACTTCACAGTTTAAGGTCTTGTATAGAAATTTCACCTAGTCATTTCTTTTGTGATAATGTTTGTTGGCTTGAGCTCGCATAAAGAATTAAAATTGAAAAGTAAAACTCATAAAAGACATTAATAGCCATAACACATAGAAAGTTAAAACAGAAATTTTTTTACATTAATAAATCTTTAATAAAGAAAATAAACATTAAAAATATCTATTTTTTTAAAACATCTATAACAGCAACTAACTCTTCTATCCTGTCTTGACCCTCAGATAACTCCTTCTCTAAAGTCGCAACACGACTCATAATTTCCTCATAAGAAAAACACCAATGGTTTAAGAGAGTCAGAAAAAGTATTTGCCTTCTTGGTATACTTTAGCTCTCTTCTTAGAAGCTTAACTTCTTCCTTCAAAAATAAAATTTGGTTATACCCATCAACCCTTTCTTGCTCCATCTCTCAACCTCTTAAACACCGTACATTCTCAGCCCAAACAAATATCATCTTATATAGAGAAAGCAGAGAATATGTAGGGTCAGCTCCCAAGAGACGCATTAACTCTATAGGTTAAATCATCAATAACCAATGTCTTGGTAAAAATACTAGAAAAGACACATTAACAAAAGAATAGACCATCAGAACTCGATAGGATTATACAACTTCGTATTATCTAAAGTTGTTCACATAAACTATGATTTTAATGAATAAAGCTAGCTGTTTAATTATCTACATCGTTTGCAATAAAGAAATATAAAATATAATAAAAAATAAGGAGAATGATAACCATCAAAATTCAAATTAGTCATAATATTTGGAAGTACAAATCCTTAAAGGAAAATTAAAATGTTCACTCAGCTAAAACATTAATAACTGTCTCTAACTCATCAATTTGTCAATAAGCTTAATCCAGCTCTATTTCCAAGTGCTTGACACGCGCTATGGCTTCCATGTAAGCCGTAGAATTTTTGGTAAGAAGATGTGAAAAATAATTAGTATTATCCCTGTTCAAACTTAACTAATGCTTCAACTATTTAATTTAATCTTTGAGAACTTGAATCTTATCTACAGTACCAAAATTTGTAGAAGAACTTGATGATGCCATAAAGATTGACGAACTATCGTCATGCTTTTGAACCCTTTGATATATGATAGAGAACTCAAAGAGTCTCTCTACTTTCCAAAGAACCTATTAAATATGTCATTAAAGGTTGCTAACCATTTCTCTCAATAATAACAACAAAACAGATGCACCAACTGCATGAATATTAAAAGTGGAAAAAGGTAGAGTAATTGTACAATTAAAAGACTTGACAAGAACCAGAAACTAAGTTTATGCATTGTCACCGCTTCACTCTTTTGGTATATAGATATGATTTTGATAAATAATGCATGCTTAAATTATTAATGCTTGACTATTGTTTTTTTCATAGAAATGCTTCTTGCAATAATAATAATGTTTAATTATCAAAATACTTGGAAGATGTTTAATAAATCTAATTAATCTAGTCATCACAATAAATCATTTTATGAAAAAGAAAATTAAGTGATAAATTATATCCAAAAAGTGGGAAAGAAAATTGTTCTAGGATTCAATAAAACAAAGGGAGAAGAATTTAAAGAAAGATCTGGGACAAACATATTTAAGGGAGAGAACTAGAAGTAAAAAGTGGGAAAGTAACAAGCTTGAAATTTTTTTTAATTATGACAAAAAGAAGGAGAGAAATATTAAAGACTTGTAAAAGACTAAAAATTAGAGTTAGGAAAATGATAAAAGGGTCGAACCCATAGGATTATACAGGTCAAAATTTAGGGGGAGATTAAAAGAAAATTCCTAATTTTTGTACAAGTTTTCAGAGTTTTGTCATCATCAAAAAGGGGGTGATTGTCAGCATTATTGTATATGATTTTGATGATAACAAAACTTGTATTAAAATAAGAAACTTATATGCTTAAATCTCTAATGATCATATGTATAGTTATGAATTGATAAATATTGATTAACATAAATACATAACCATGAATGATTAATTACACAAGTATACATTCTTCACTTTATGGTGCGCATATTATAAATTAATCTTCACTGCATAAATCTGCTAAATCATATTAAGCACTATAATTATTTAAGCCTTCATATTCTGCATTTATTGAAAATGTATATTATCCTTGATTTACAATATGCTACAATCATATGAGGATAAAATACATTCTGGTATTATATATAAAAGCTAACAATGTAGCAAGTGCAGAAAAGTTCAAGTGCAGGATAATGATCGTCTGTAACTAACTGCCACAACAATCTGCTACGTTCCAAAAGAGCTGAACTGATGAAAATAGTGGAAGAAGAGAAGAAGAAGAAAGCAGAAGACAAGCAACAAAGAAAGCTTGTAGTTGTTTAAAAGAAGCTTTCATGAATAAAAGCATGGGAGAAAAATAAGGCTTCGAAGATGTGCTATAATGAGTTTGCGTTGTCTGTTAACTTCAATGAGAAACTGTCAACAGACAAATGCAAAACAAAAAGCTAAAGAAGAAGCCATGATCAGAGTGCTTAAATTGTGTTAGAGAAATTTAGACTACTTATATTTGATCTAATCAAAGTCTGTCCATGATAAAGTGTAAAGATGAAGAAGCAACTCAATAACTTGGCAGATAAATGAAGAAAGACAAAGAAGTAGCTGCCTAGACGATCGTGCATGAGAAAAGAGACTTTGTCTAACCAACAAAGTTAGAAGAATAGATTTGTTTGCGGATAAGAAGGCTTGATAGAAGGGAGTGCAACTTCAGTTGAGCCAAGACAGACAAATCAAGATTGAAGAAACAAGGAAGTTGCTAGAACAAATCCCTTCTATTGCTCGAAGTGTACAGAACAGCTAAAGAACTGTGTCTCGTCTTCAGATTAAAAGGTCATCTATCACAACAGACAAAGTTCAGCCAAAGCAAAAGATGAAGAAAATGTTGCACAATGTATATAGACGAAGCTAAATGGACAAAGAGCTACTTGGATCGAAATGGGCTACAATAGACAAAGGCATGGTTTACAACTAATGACAAACAAATGCGACGCGCAAAGTATTCTATCCAAGACAAAGCAGAACACACTTTGTATATTTCTTACACCAGATGAACGCCACACTTTGTTTATTCGAGCAAGTTGAAGTAAGATTCGTCTAGCACTTTCAATAAATAACAAGGAATAAAAGAAGAAAATCACACTTCTTCTGTTAGTATAAGACTGAGCGAACTTCATCTGTCACCTCCAACAGACGACAAAGAACAAAGGAAAATATCCTACTTCATCTGTTTGTATTAAAGGAACTGTTTGTCAATCAATCAACTCATCTTCATTAGCACCATTCAAAGTTAGTTTGTTATCTTTAATAGATAAACCATATACATGAAAGATTGATCAACAGACAAATGTTATGGAGGAATTTTGACAGGCAAAGAAGAGTTTGTCTCTCAGTCAGTTCGACTTCATTTATTCCATTTAAAGTTCATCTGCTACATGCAACGGACAAATCATTCTTATGAAAGTTCAATTGACAGACAAACCTATGAAGAATTCATTTGCAACTAATGACAGACAAATGCAGAAAGAGAGAGGTGGTGACTTCTTAAGGGAAAATTAATTTATGTGACTAAGCATACAAATGTTATTTGCACTTGTGTCATCATTATGCAAACTTATACCAGTCACCATTTTCAGCAATAAGTGGTGTTGCAAGACTTTTAAGGCTGTGATGAGTCAAACGAGGAACACCTTTTTACACAGCTCATCAAATTAGAAAGATCTAGACTTCAACGATAGAAAATTCAAACAGTTTTATTCATTCAATGTTGCTCTTGTTTTTGCATTGATCGGCTCCCATCTTCTCCAACGGTCGAGATTTTGAAGAAGCCATTTAAGGAAAAGAAGCAGGATGATTCAAAGGTGGTAAAGGAACCCATTTCAAATGTGCTCAACTTTATGCAAATCCTTCCACCCATGGCCAAGAGCTTAAACTGTTATCTATTCTTTATGAGTTTTAATCTGCAAATCTTTATGGCCATTATTTTTACATTTTTGGAAAGATCTTTTTATATTGTTAGAGCTGAAAGAGAGATCATATCTTCCTCTTATGCTTAACTGTGTAATAGTTTTTTGGTTAATCTGAAAACCAAAGAGTTTATGATAAACTCGATAAACCACATTGTAATGAGTTGTTGGTAATCTCTAAAAAATTATCAAGTTTGCTGATGAGCTTCAAAACTGGTGAGTTGGTAGTGAGCTTGGGAAAACTACCAAGTTTGCCTGTGATCTTTGAAATGGGTGAATTTCCAGGTGAGCTTGTGAAACCAGAAGAAGTGCCTGGGACATTTATGTATTCCATTGTACAAGATATAGTGGAACTCAAGGTATAATAAGTTGGTATTCTTGGAAGAGTGGATGTAGGGACGAGGTACTTAACCACTATAAAAATCGTCCTTTCTGTATGTGTGTGTTTGTTTTATTTATCTGCACTTTACTATTCTATTATTTATCTTACACCATATCACACACAAACATGAAAAGAGAGTAATGATTCAACAGGGGTTAGGCAAAGAATTTTTATTTACCCAATTCACCCCTCTCCCCTTGGGTTAAGCCATCCTACGGGACTCTACAAAAAGGTGTTCCTTGTTTGACTTATCACAGCTTTGAAAGTCTTGCAGCGCCGCTTATAAGTCTGCACAGTGATGGTATGAGTGCAAATACCATTTGTATGCTAGTCACATAAATCAAGTTTTCCTCTAACAAGTCATGGTCTCTCTCTGTCTGCATTTGTCTGCCATAAGTTGCAGACAAATTCTTCATAGGTTTGTCTATCAGTTGAACTTCCATAAGAATGATTTTGTCTGTTGTAAGTAGCAGATGAACTTCCATAGACAAACTCTTCTTTTCTTGTCTCATTTCCTCTAGGAGATTTGTTTGTTGATCGATCCTTCGTGTATATGGTTTGTCTGTTAAAGATAATAGACTAACTTTAAATGGTGTTGACGAAGATGAGTTGATCGATTGATAAACAGTTCCCTTAATACGAACAGACAAAGTAAGATGTACTTCCTTTGTTCTTCGTCGTCTGTTGGAGATGACAGATGAAGTTCACTCAGTCTTGCACTAATAGACGAAGTGTAATTTTCTTCTTTCACTCCTTGTTGTCTATTGAAGGTGTCAGACGAAGCTAACTTTAACTTGCTTAAATAGATGAAATATAGTATTCGTCTGATGTAAGCAATAGATGAAGTATTCTTTATCTTGGATGGAGTACTCTACATGTCGCATAGGTTTGTTTATTATAAGTTATAAACGATCGTGCCTTTGTCTGTTGAAGCCCATTTCGGTTGAAGCATTATATTGTCTATTCTCAGCTTTGTCTATGCTTACAGTGCAACATCTATATCGTCTTCTACTTTGGTTGAACTTTGTCTGTTGTAATAGATGACCTTTTGATCCGAAGACGAGGTTAAGATCTTTAACTATTCTGTACACTTAAAGTAACATAAGGGGTTTATTCTTGCAACTTCCTTGGTTCTTCAATCTTAATTTTTTTTTGTCATGGCTCAGCTGAAGTTGCACTCCCTTCTTTATTTATATTGCTATTCTATCCTCAGACTAATCTATTCTTCTAACTTTGTTGATCAGAAAAAGTTTTCTTCTTTTGTTGCATGATTTTCTGGGCAACAATTTCTTCTTTTTTCCTTTGCTCATTTGTTTGCCAAGCCGCTAAGTTGCTTCTTCATCCTTGCACTTTGTCTTGGACAAACTTTGATCAGATCAAGTATATATGGTCCGAATTTCTCAAACACAATTCAAGCTCTTTGATTATGGCTTCTTCGTTAGCTTTTTGTTTTACATTTGTCTGTTGACATTTTCTTGTTGAGGTTGATAGACAATGCAAATACATTGTAGCACATCTTTGAAGCCTTGTTTGTCTCTCATTACTTTTGGTTGTGAAAGTTTCTTTTAGATAACTACAACTTTTCTTTATTGCTTATCTTATGCGTTCTTCTTCTTGTTCTTCTTCCTTAATTTTTATCAGTTTAGCTCCTTTGAAACATAACAGATTATTATGGCAGTTTGTTGCAGATGATCATTATCCAACACTTGAACTTTTTTGCACTTGCTATGTTGTTAGCTTTCATATATATAATATCAGAATGTATTTTATCCTTATGTGATTGTATCATTTTGTAAAGTAAGGATAATATATATATATATATGCATTAAATGCATAATATGAAGGCTTAAGTAATTATGGTGTATAATATTTATTTAGTAAGTTTATGCAGTAAAAGTTAATTAATGTTTATTATGTGCATACCATAAAGTAAGGAATGTATGCTTGTGCAATTAATCATTCATTGTTATGTATTTATGTTAATTAATGTTTATTAATTTATAACCATACATATGATTGTTAGAGATTTAAGCATATAGGTTTTCTTATTTTAATAAAAGTTTTGTTATCATTAAAATCATATACAATAATGCTAACAATTTTTAGGTTACAGTCCTTCCTATATAAGGCTTTCGTTGTCTGGACCCCCTAACCTCAACAATCTACGTCACTTGCAATAATGTGTCCTTTCTTAGCAGCTTCATTCGGCATCTTCACTCTACATTTTACACTAAGGGTTTGGGATCCCTTAACTATTTTCTTAGTCTCGAAGCCACTTGCACCTTGGCAAGTCTTTTCCTCATCTAGACCAAGTATGCACGTGATATTCTTATGTGCGCTTAGCTTCTTGACTGCAAACCTATAACAACTCCAATGGTTGTTGTCTAGCATCTCTCCTCTACTGGTTCTCTGTTTGAGGATGTCAACTTTTATCGCTCTCTTGTTGGTGCACTGCAATATCTGACTACCACTTGTCCTGATCTTGCCCACTCAACAAATTTTGTCAGCCAATATTTTCACACTCCCACTGATGAACATTTTCAGGTTGTGAAGTGCATTCTTCATTACATCAAGGGTACTCTTCACTTTGGTTTATCATTCACTACTCCTCTTCCGCTAGCATTACTGCTTACTTTGATGCTGATTGGGCCGGCTGTCCTAACACTTGACGCTCTCCTTCTAGCTACTCTATATATCTGGGTGATAATCTTGTCTCTTGGAGTGACAGGAAGCAACCCACTGTCTCTCGCTCCAGCTGTCAATCTGAATACTGTGCCCTAGCTTCCACTGCTACTGAAGTCCTATGGTTAGATCATCTTCTTCATGAGCTGCATGCTTCCACTCTAGCTTGTCCTCTTCTTTTGTGTGACAACGAGAGTGCCATCTTCTTAAGCTCCAACCCAGTCTCTCACAGGTGCTCCAAGCACATTGATTTGGACTATCACTTTCTTTAAGAACTTGTGGTCGTTGGTTAGATTGGCACTCAACATATTTTTAGCATGCTTCAAGTTGTTGATGTCTTTACCAAGAGTGTCTCATGGCCTCTCTTCACATTCTTTCGATCCAAGCTATGTGTGTGCTCTAATCCCACGCTTAGCTTGCGGGGGGTGATAAGGCTTCCTCAAAATCCTCCCCCTAATTCTTAGCCATCATTCCTTTCTTGTTTAATTGTCCCTTAATTGAAGGCTTGTAATCTGCTTGTAATCTTTATGTTTCTATTTGTAGTTCTTTGTGATTCTTTCCTCATATGATTGTACATTTGCACTTATATATATGACATACGGACTCCGCCAAGAGGTGTGGTGGTTTTACAAACATTCTCAACTCTTAAGATGATGGTGAATAATTAGTGCAAATCAGTTTCCATATTACGGATTGGATGAGATGAGCAAAATAAGTGCTTTATGTTACTCCAGATGTTTAGGCATCCATGGCTAAGGTCAGACAGCACTAAACTTTGAAAGTTGTTTTCCATTACAAGTTATACGACTCTCTAATTCTACTTGAGTTATGCACTTTAATGATCAGGGGCATCTGAAGTTGGCCAGATGGCGAGGTATTCCTCAAACATACCTAGATGACATCTTCATTATTATGAGTTAGAGCATGGCACTAGTGGAAGGACAAATTATTGTATGCGACAACCACCCCCAACAACAGATTCCCATTTGAGGGTGAGCCCTTTTTGAGCAACTTTAGGAAATGGGTGTGACAACCCACCTTAGGATGATAATGCTATGCTGATAGTATGATGGGTTTTCCCAAGATCTAATATACTTGAATGATTAAATGCATCATGACAAAACACTAGCGGACAAATAGCGAAAAGAAATAGGAATATAATATAAAATTTCTCAAATAAGGCTATAACATCCAAACCAAATAAATTTCTAATATGCTTCTGATAGACCATTTATTTATTCAACTCAACACAAATTCAATTAAAATAAAATAATTGAAAGTCTCTATTTTTAGTAATCTTCCATTAAAACCCTTACTTTTCATAAGATGGACTATCTGTAAGAGGAAACAAAAGGGGCGTAAGTACAAAACTCAGCAAGCAGAAAATAAAATCTTAGCACATGTGTTAATAAAAAATCTAGACCAATATTAAATCTTATATTTCTCTTAATATTTTAATCTCTTAACCTAATTTACTCTATCAGCTATTGGGTAGATATTTCAAATAATCATTTGACCAGTTTGGTGGACCACAACATTTATTCTAAGTAAAATCTCAACCCTTTGTTGTTATTTCATTAAAATTTATGATTTATACATAATTTAGAAAATTTGACCCATCTAATGTGTTCGGAAGGTCCAAAAATCCTAAAAACAACTATCTAATCACTAAAAATAGAGATTGGGAGGTCCCAAAATAGGAGTTGAAAGTCCAGCTATTTGGTCATCCGCCACCGGCAATCTCGCCACGTCTAGGCCGTCGCCCGTGATCTTGCCTGGGCCTTCGGCACCTGGGCTTGGCCGCTGGGCTCTGACACCTAAGCTCAATTTGGCGTTGGGCTTGGCTTTAGCACTAGGCTCCGCTCTATTATTGGGCTTCTACTACCATGGCCTACGTCTAGTGCTGGGCTTCTGGCCTGGTTTTAGGCCTATTTGCTGGAGAGGGCTGGCAAGGATGCTGGGCCAAGCTTGGCTAGCCCAGGCATCCTCCCATTCACCAGACAGATGGGAAAACGGTATGCAGTGGGCAGCAAGTGCATCCCACCTGATCCAGCATCTAAATTTCTGTAGAAATCTAATTTTTTCGATTTTTCTAATTTTCCCAAATTTTAAAAATTTGTTTATCTTATAATCAATGTCATGCAAAAGATCTATGGGGTCCATAATTGTTTGTGCATGCATTCTGGGTCTCAATTTGTAAAATTTGATGAGATTAATGTTCTAATGGCCAGAGTTAATCTGCACCATTTACAACAATAATATTCTGAAAATCTTATTATTCTAAGCATGAATTGAAAATCCAATAAGACAAATTATCATATGATCATGCATGGAACAATATTTAAATGCATTGTGATGTGAATCATCATGCCTCTGATTCCAGAAACCATAATGGCATATATCCCATTCAAGTCATTGTATTCAACCTTCTAACCGAAGTATGCAAACCTCTGTTGAATATTAATACAACAAAAAGCATCTTATATAAATATCATGTATTAAAAAAATCCAATGAATCTAATCACAAATGCATTGATTTTTATTTATCTAAGTCATGTATTCAACCATTATAAATCTAGCACATTAAAAGAAATCGGATCTATGTACTTCAGGTAAATCTAATTAATACACTTTCAAATAAATCTATGTATCGATTCAAAAATCTAATCAATGCGCCATCTAATGCATCAAATCCATAAATCTAGTTGATGCATTTATAATCTTTTGCATTAAGTTCTTTAAATCTAAATAATGCAAAATAAATCTCTTTCTACTTACCAATTTGAAGATGAAAAAAAAAAAATAAAGTCTACAACTCTCTTTTCTTAATCTATGATCTCCCATAGTAAATCTGTCTCCCTTCTCTGCTCTCCATTTCTTTCTCTTTCTAATCATAGCAAAAAGTCTCTGGTTACGTTTTAGAACCCTAGTTGCATTATTAAGGGAGAACTCCTTTTATGCATAACTTAATCGGGATTCCCTCCCTTTGTTACATAACAAATTTGCAACTAATGCGATAAAGGAGACACAGATAAGGCTTATCCTCTCGTGGGTCTCACTTTTCAAAGCATGAATAAAAAATTAAAATATTTAAATCTCACAAATCTAAAACCCGAACCCTTAACCTCTACTCTCATTAACTATAGTTATAATCATCCAAGCTACATGGGTCGTTAAAGTTTAAATAATAAATAAATCATTTAAATCTCAAATTCTATGGTCAATATGTCAATGGTCAAGAATTCAACTTTTGCCACATCAACATAAAAGACAATTTTATAAAATCTGGGTTATTACATGGGTAGTACGCATTTTCGTAAGTGGGTTTGAGCTCTATGCCTTCTGCTTTAATGCCTAGCATTCCTCTTGATTTAGCTATTTACTATTCTCCATCCCGGTAGATTCACCTCCTCACCGTATTCGGTCCACACATGCTGGGGAATCTCCAACAGTCAAGGCATAGTCGTCTAGGAAATAGCAAACGTGAGGGCTTTAGACCAGATTGGGGATCAAATGGAAAGAATTAATAAGAGTACTACATTGACCGTGGTGCACAGAAATGGACAAGCTTAGTTGACACCCTTCGCCAAAATGGGCCTATTACGGCCACGACTCATTAGTGCATTTGCTTCATTTCATTGAGACCAAGCATAGTAGGCTTCTTGTCAAGATTGCACCCAAATGAGCAAAGGGACTTGGTTTGACGTGTCACTGGCCTTGATTTATGATTATCTTATTTGAATTTGATTAGGATATTGTGTTTCTTATAAAACTATAATTCATATGGCTTATGTGATTGTCTTCAGATACTTTATTTTGGGTTGCTTTTTAATTTATTTGTGTCCGACATTAGAATGTGACGTTTACACTATCTTAGATTGGATGTTATTGGATATCCATCTTAGATTTGCTATACCATTTTATATCATTATCCCTTATGTACATCTAATTATTTGATGCAGGAAGGAAATGGCACGCAAAAGTCTTATGTCAATTTATAGGGCGACGCTCTGGCATTTATGACAGTTACTGTGATGTTGTTCTACAAGTTGGATTGCACAGGTTGAATCTTTAGTTTTGTTTACGAGTTAGCTAGAAAGGATGTTAAACTGCATTGTCGAACCCACAAGCGTAGCGGACGGTGGAAATTTCATTTTTCAAGAATTGGACATTGGTCATCCGGATATGGATGCATGCTTGGATCAGAGCATTAGAGTTGCATGCATGCAAATTATTTTCTATGTCAAATCAAGATCATTCACGTCACATATCCCAATGCACAATTGCCTTAATAAATAGGTAATCACAATTAAGGTTCGAATATCACTAAATTTTCCACATTTAATGTCCCAACGAAAATACATTTTCTAGCAACGTTTCAAGGAGTAGCAATTTTCCATTTCCATCTGCATTTCAGTCCAAACAAACACACCCATAACTGGCTATTACAAGAATCCTTATTGTGTAAAAGTATTAATCATCTTTCGAGATTATATATATGTTTTAAAATATGTTAAATATTGGGCTGGAGTAACATGGCATCCTCGATTGGCTGTACCAGAGTTTTCTTTATACATAGCACCGGGGTATCCGCGTTCTTCTAGTAGAGCTGTGTTGGTTGGCCATGAATGGGAGTTATGACTTTTTTTTTTTTTTTTTTTACCACAACTACAATGGCCTACCTGCCTCAGTATCAGCGAAGGGATAGTTCTATATATTTTATTTTATTTTATTAAGACCACGAACATATACGGAGATGACCACCAAAGAAATTTGCCTAGTCATTTGCAAAGTAATAAAATAAATTAAGGTCTATTTAGATAGAGTGTACTGCAAAGAGAGTGCATTAGGACAATGTAATAGGGAATTACACAAGTACTATAGGTTTTTTAATAAAAAAGTAATAATAAATAATTAAAAATATGAATAATAAAAAGAACAAGAAAAATTAGTAAGAGACCTTTAGATATAGTGCAAAAAATAGTATATTACTGATATACTCACTTCCTAATGCATTCAAATGAGACTTTTTGAGAAAATTGCATTTTGATCTTGCCAAGACAAGAAAGATAAACTTTTATTGTTTCATATCTTCAATCCAATATTGTCCTCTGACAACAATAGTGTAAACTAATAATCATACAAAATCTTGAATAATGAAAGGGACCAAATACACTACAAGCACCAGCAGCATATGGGATTTTAGAAGCGTGGGTATGCTGGTCAATTCCTTTGTGTGTGGATAGAACTGGGTAATACATGAGTTGAGGTAGGTGGGATATCGGAAGGTGCTCTAGGATGCATACTTGGCGTACATTGCTCATGCCTATATAGCACTATTCATGCAAACTTAAAAAATTTGATGCATTGATGAGTTATATTATTTATCTAGAAACATTATAATCCAACTGAATTGAAGGAAAAGGTATCCAAAATGTAATATTTGTATATAGTGAACAATATCTGTTGGATGATTGCTTAATCTTGTTATATGACACTTCAAATGTATTAGGAAGTTCTTTTAGAGGAGACAAATTACTTTTGCATTTAATTTTAAAGCCATTAATATAAATATTTGAGTGAGGGATGGTGTGGATGGGCACACAACTATATGGGACTAAAAGCAGGGAAATGGCTAGGTGTGGTGAATCTGGCATCACCAGTTAGGATGCACTCTTAGGCCATTTGTTATAATGTGGCCATTGAAAATGGCAATCGGATCCATTGATCCTATAGGAGAAGACATTTAAAATCCCATGGTGGATAGTGTATAAAAAATTATAATTTACAGGTAAAAAAATCAAACCAAACCATGGACATCATTAGCAACATTCACCGCACATTTGCTGCTTGATTGTGTTTGATCGATGGGCCTATACCGAGCTATATGGGTCTGTACCTTGATTGATGGTCCTATATCTAGATGGACGGTCCTTTACTAGGTTATATGGGACATTTTTTGGACTTTAATAGACCTTGATGAAGCCTATAAAATCCTTTTGTCTTATCCGATTTTAATGGACCTTGATGAACCTTAATGGTCCTTGAAAAAGCTTGATGGGCATTATAGATGGGCCTTGACTTAGATTGATGGGTAGCCCATCTAGACCTTGATGGTCGTTAACAAGGCTTGATGGTCAAGTTTTTCGGACCTTGAGAGGTATTGATGGGTTTTCACCAGGAATTTTACATGGCTTGATGGATTCGTGACCATTTTTTATCGAACATGATGGGCTTTTATCGACATTGATGGGACTTGATGAAGCTTGATTAGGCTTGATGGAAATAGCTTGATAGGCCTTGACATTTGACGGCCATTGATGAGCAAATTTTAAATATGCAAAAATTATTTTTTTATGTAGGGCAAACAGATATATTTGAAATATATCTTATATAATTTATTGTATTGGAATTGAAATAGAAAAATTTGTCTTGTTTAGTCATCCACCTACACACAAATAAGATGATAATTAGTTATTATAAGGAAGAAAATAAAATTTTTTACCCCTTCTTGTAACATTGTATAATTACATTAATAATAAACTTTCTTTTTTCTATTGTTATTTACATCATCAATAAAAATAAATTATTTGCCTTCAAATTTCTTTCATTTTCAAGTAGCCGATCAAGCCTACTCTGATCTATTGTACATGGGAATTAGAATTTTCAACGTGCTCTTTCTCAGTCACCTCACATACTCCTCAAATCAGTTTAACTAGTCCACCCTAAGAACGTTGTGCTATTCAATTTTTATTTGATTCTTATTATGGATTTTTCATTGCAATAAAATTTTTAACCCTATAAGATGACAATATGTTTTTATAAGAAAGAAAATAAAAAATTTGACCCCTTCTTGTAACATTGCATATAATTAAATTAATACTTAACTCTATTTTTCTATTGTTATTTACATTATCAATAAAAATAAATTATTTGCCTTCAAATTTCTTTCATTCTCTATTATCCTATCAAGCCTATTTGCCACCATTGTCATTCCAATTTCTTTCATTATTATTTGAAATATATTTTTTATAATTTATTATATTGAATTGAAATTAAAAAATTCAATCATTGCTTTTGTATGAAAATATTTGTCTCATTCAGTCATCTACCTACACACTCCTAAGATGATAATATGTTTTTATAGGGAAGAAAATAAAAAATTTAACCCCTTCTTGTAACATTGCATATAATTACATTAATGATAAACTCTATTTTTTCTATTGTTATTTACATCATCAATAAAAATAAATTATTTGCCTTTGAATTTCTTTCATTCCCAATTAGCCAATCAAGCCTACTTGATGTATTGTATGTGGGAATTGGAATTTTCAACATGCACTTTCTTGGTCACCTCGCATACTTCTCACATCAATTTGATTGGTCCAACCCAAGAATGTTGTGCCGCTCAATTTTTTCTTTGATGCTTATTGAGGAATTTTCATTTCAATAAACATTTTAACCCTTTCTTATAACATTGTGTATAAATAAATTAATAATTAACTATATTTCTATTATTATCTACATTATTAGGAAAATAAATTATTTGCTTTCCAATTTCTTTCATTCCCAATTAACCAATCAAGCTTATTCGCCACTATTGTCATTCCAATTTCTTTTATTATTATTTGAAATATATTTTTTATAATTTATTGTATTGGAATTGAAATAAAAAATCATTTTTTGCTACCTATGAAAATATTTGCTTCATTTAGTCATCCACCTACACATGGATAAGATGATTTCAATTTGTCCAATTGGCACATACCATTTGTTGATTAGTCTAATTCGTCCAACAACATTCCCACTGTCCAAATTTTTGTGGGTTGCTTCATGTGGAAAATTTGTGGCTGTAGAATTGCCTGTTCTATTTATAGATTGAGATAGTCAACTGGGTGTTATGGATGATTGATATGTGGGTCCTAATTAACACATACCAACTGTACTCCCTGCTAATCTATGCATTGGTTTTAGCATCAGGTGTAGGCTTTTTTTCCTGCACTTGCATCCATTCCGCCAACACATGGGAGCACCTACTGTCATAACAACTCGATACTTACTATCACAACAACCAGATTTACAATGCCTTTACCCAGCTTTGTAGAAGATTGAATTTATGCTTCGCAGCCATGCATTGGATACCTGTCATGTCTCTATTGATGATTGCTTAAAGGTGGTGGCGACTGATATAGAGCTTAACATGGATGATGCACTACTGCCAGGAGGTGCAGTTGAAATAACGAAGTCGTTAGACAAGCTATTGGCTATTGCAAAGGTAAGTTTGTAAGTGGTTAAGTTCTGCCTTAGTAGGAGTAATTTTTGACAAGCAGTAGAGGAGATTCGGTAATGGAGGTTTGGTAATGCGGGAACAATGAATGCAGATAATAGAGCAAGTGCAAAAAAGTGGTGAACATTATGAAGCACTTAAGATAGGAGTAGAGGTAGTCTTAGGAAGTTAGGAACGACTATATATTTTTTGATATTTAAACGTTTTAACCAATAACATGCCTATATGGGTATAGAGAATCATTCATGTGGTTGCAATGAGCACAAAGGTTATAGAGAGAATTACCAAGCCTGCATCAGGAAAAGAGTAGAACATGGGTGACGAGCATAATCTGTCCATGCCTGTTGTTGGACACTCTAAATCCCAGGGAAATGTAGCATGGAAAATTTCGGCTTGGTCTCCAATTCCTGGTCACCCCACCCCACCTTTGGTCTGGAAGTTCATTGCTAAATGGTTTATGAGCCATCACGAGAAGAAATGAGACTCAAGGTGCAATCAGACCGACCTCAAAGTGTTTAGTGCTAATCCCTTATGTAATTTTCTCTGTCCAATTGACTCTAATAACTCTTATTAGAAAATAACCAAAGCCCATTGAGAACTAATTTAAGTGTATTATCAGCATGCTAGAGTGGACAAATTCAAGTTTGTCGAGTAGGCTCTAAACACCACCCTGGTGGATGACAGGTACACACCACACCAAGTTTAATTTTTCCCCAACTCTGTGAAAATAATGTATGGAGGAATTGTCATGAAATTTAACCACTTGGGTTTTCAAATTATTGTGTTCTTTGCATTGCAACACTTGGTGGTAATAAGAGGGAGCTTTCTATCCTTGAGGGAGGGCTTCAACATAGGATCACAGGTTGGTAACCACCCATAGTCCATCTCAAATTTGGCCCTGCACCTTGCTGCAGTATCAACACACTTGTGCTAATCATTAAATTTAGATAGGTCTTAGATGCATACCTGATATTGCTCATCTACCACTAATGAGAGCACATTGTTGGAATATGACATCATTACTTCAATTCTGCAATGGGGGTGGGTTGCATGCCAGTTTCATCTGCTCCTATAGTCAGACGTATTTGTATACATATTTGCCTTCACCCTTGTTCTCTCTTGCAGAGGGCAACACTTATAAGAACTATGGATAAGATGTAGTTAATGTTTAGCATTAAATAAAATGACTATTATATCTTGGAAGCGGACTAGGTATAATCTTCATGCATCTTATTAACTCAATGATGGTTATATAACATGGTTAATATATCGTGTCGGACGATTTGGATCTATTATCTTGGACAGGTCTTTGTGTCTATTCCAGTTGAGGGAAACCATTGGGTTGCATTAGGCATGGACATGAAATATTTTGAGTTCTATTATTTGGACCCTTTTGGCAAGGGCCAAAAGGAGAGAATCCAACAAATGACAAAATGTGCAGTAAGCAAATGAGAATATGCATCAATTGGGTTATCCTTTTTACAAAAAAATCCATGTCTGTGACTTATTTCATGCTCGTTGTGGGTGAGGATGGTGTAAAAATTGTGCCAATACCATGGCAATAAGCCCGATCCATATGGCTTTGAGATTATTACCCATATTGGGGTAACAATTGTTGACAGGTAATCAAACCTAAGCTTGACTTGGCTTCATATTACCTGTAGTGGCTTTAAATGAGAATGTGTTCATGACCTATTTTTAATTATTTGCAAGTATGACTATGGGATTCTTATTTCATTTATCATCCAATACTATACCGGGCCAGGTTCAATCTATGTAGATCTTTT
Source organism: Pouteria campechiana (assembly GCA_036873735.1). NCBI lineage: Eukaryota > Viridiplantae > Streptophyta > Magnoliopsida > Ericales > Sapotaceae > Pouteria > Pouteria campechiana. The sequence continues at coordinate 24,876 of JAYJMB010033388.1, forward strand.
AAGTGCATACTACAATTTGCCTTGTAGCTGGCTAGCAATCTAATGCATTGGGTTTGCCAAGGCGGTGGAGGTGCACAATACAGACCCAGATTTCTTGCCTAATGACTTCTAGCTTTGTTAACTGACTTGCAGTGTATGCCAAGGCTATAGAGGTGGAACATTGCATTAATGTTACTATGTGATCAGTTTAACTCTCATGCTGCTTATTGTGCTGAGCAAACGACCCGTTGGCTCTGCTGAGTTTCCATGGGCGAAAGCAACATTTTGACCACTTTTTTAGGCATGCATATGACCTACATATCTAAGCGCATTATGTAAGGGGTTGTAATCGAGCCATCTTCATAAACTGTAGCACGCATGAAGTGACGTGGTGGGAAGGTCCTTCACTGCAAGCCAAGGGAGGCTACCTACTCTAGCAATGTGTCTAAATCATTGTCTATAAAGAGGATGGTGAGGATTAAATTGGTAGCATTCTTCTCATCCCTTACTCTACAACCGTTGCTTCTTGTGCATCATCACATACTAGTTTGTAAGAAATCAAGGGAGCGGCAAGAGGCATAGCGTGTGGGTTGGTCCTTCAAAGTTGACTACGTGGGGCTTACATGACTACTACAAGTCATTTCAAGCCAAATGTTGACGGCTCAAGCGAGCTCCAAGCACTACAAACAGTAATGTGCTACCTGTCCTTTACATTTCCTCTCATTCTCCACTACAAAATGAATTGTATGTTGATGATAGAAAATGACTGTCTTATCTATTCCTCAGCTGACAGGTATACCCCCAAGAAAATACTGTGGTTTTCATTGGGAGAAGGCCTAACATGTACAAGAGCTATGCCAAAGTGGTTTCCCAGGTGACTGGGTACAAAAACTCCATGCATACATCTTGTCCCACTCTAGTAGAGGCACAAGAGGCATATGTAGGCTTTGTGGAGATGTGGAAAGGGCCCCCTGAAGTTGAGAAGCAGGTTATCCAATGTGACTGAGGAAGGTGTGAAGTGTGAAGTGATTGAGTAGGGTCATCTTCATGAAATCACCATGGTTAAGTTGTCTGTGAATGTATCCATATGACCCACATATAAATAGGCTACCCAAGCACCTGCAATATGTGGTCTATTTTGTTGTTGAATGGTATGGTAGGTAGGGTTATTAGAGGTAGATCATATGTATTGTCAAATATGTGTATAAATATGCTAAGTATTATGGTTGTGAACTGTGTTGGATGTCTTACAGCACACTGGGATTTTCTGGGACAAACTCATAGGCAACTGTAAGGTAAGGAAGTGCAGTATGCCTAGGCTATGAATAAACTACAAGTGGGAAGTGTGGGCTGGCCAAAACTTGGAGATAGTAAATCACAAGCTATGACTTAGAAATCCATGCTGCGACATGAGAGCCCGGGTGCCATTTCATGTAGACAGAATTTTCTAAGCCATGGCTTATAGTTTCCAAGCTGCAATGTGAATGTGAAGTCTATGGCAAATTCAAATTGAAGAACCTAAATGTGCATTCAGAGAATTCTAGGGCGCGACTTGCATTTTCCAAGCCCGAGCATACACTTGAAGACCAAAATGCTTGGACAAGTCAATGTGAAGTGGTGAAACTATAAGTTTATAAGCTGCGACTTGGGATTCCAAGTTGCAATGTGAGTGTGAGTGTGTGATGTGCGTCCACTTGAAGACACTAAGTGGTGCAACCAGAAGTTTATAAGCCGCGACTTGGGATACCATGTCATGGCATGAATGTGAGTGTGTGACTTGCGTCCACTTGAAGACGCTAAGTGGTACAACCAGAAGTTTAATTTGCGACTTGGGATTTCAAGTTGCAACGCGAGTGTGAGTGTGTGATGTGAGTCCACTTGAAGACACTAAGTGGGATTTCATTCACACACCCTCTCTTCTCTCCCATCTCAACTCACACATTCTCTTCTACATTTCCCTTAAAGCCAAGAAATCTTCTTTCTTTCTCCCATCAACTCACACACTCTTAAGATTACATCACTCTATCAACTATCCTTCTTCAACATCTAGTTTCCCAATGCCTCATCTCATTTTAGGTTGTAAGGTCAAGCAAATCCGGTGTTTCCCCTTGTTCCTCACTTTCTCTTGTTGATTTGCTATTTTGACATTGAATTACAAGTATTTGGGGTGTGTTGTTATGTTGGAGAGTGTTGGGTTGATGCGCATTGCAAGTGTTTGATGGTTTGTTAAAACCAATTGGGTTGTGAAAATTTGATGGAATGAATAAGATATGAAATCGTGAATGATATATATATATATATAAAGTGCTTCATGAATGTAGTAACCTACATTGAAGAAAATTTGTGAAAGTTGGTGTGCCTACAAGGAGTTTGTAGAAAAGACTCATCGAAGTCAAGGTCTCATTTTCACTATGTGAAGCTTGATTTGAAGAAGTTTCTAAATTGTCGAGCAGTGGGATCACCTATCCTTGGATTGTAATTCATTATGCCTCCTAAAAAGGTTATAGCTATTAGTCCATCAAAAAGGAAGTAGCTTAGAACTTCTGAACAACATATTAAGCCCACATTTTTCAATGAGACAGCAACTAAGGACTATACCCTCTCTATTATCTATAGGTCATGCATCCCTGAGTGGGGAACTCAACTTATGTTCGGTAGCATTTTGAAGATGATCGACCATAGAGGTTGGGAATAATTTGTAGCATAACCAAGTGCTGCACTAGTGCTTGTCATTTGGGAATTTTATGTGAATGCTCGGGAGCAATGTAAGGCAGATCTAATGTAATTGAAGGCCCTAGTGCGAGGAAAGATGGTGCCTTATGATCACTCCTCCATTAATTGGATATATGGATTAGAAGATATCAATGAAAATGAATTTTTAGCTTGGTTAGAGCAAGGGCCCGATCTTGAGGTTGTCCTCAGTTTACTTGCTAAACTAGGGACTCAATGGAAGGGTAGGGATGATAGAGTAAATAGTTTTCCATGGGATAGCTTCAACCAAAGAGTCAAGCATGGCACTACTTCATCTATGCAAAGTTGCTTCCAACTAATCATATATCTAATGTCACCAAGGAGAGAGCACTTTTCAACTATGCTATCTAGACTGGACTGTCTATTGATGTGGGACATGTGATTAATAGATCCATAGTTTCACTATTTACAGAAAAGATGACTAGAGGCTTGAGATACCTTTCTCTTATCTATGGGTTATGTCTCCAAGCTAGTGTTCCTACGGCTGCTTCTAAGGAGCTCCAACACCTATTATCTCCCATCACCCATGCATGCTCCACTTATTTGAGAAACAAAGTGGTCGGGAGGAGGCTTCAAGTGTACCTGATCCCCCGAGCTCTTCTCAATACCAACCTTCCATGCAACCTCCCACTACTGAGCCAACAATATCCGATTTATATGAATAGATCATGGAATTGAGGGACTGAACTGAGCATCAGGATAAGGAAAGGCTAAGGGAGCAGTGAAAACAATACCAATTCTTTATGGACTTCACCAACATATTGAATTCCATGTTTCAGAACTGCAGTATGTTACCAGAATCCGGTTCCTTTGTGTTTTCTACGCCACTAACTTATCCACTAGTATCTCTACCTACAAAAGAATTAGATTATGAGTTCGAAGAGTAAACTCAACTGTCTCAGGGAAGTCCTTAGTTTCATTCATTATACATTAAGGACAATGTTCTCTTCAAGTTTGGGTTGTTTGGTTTGTTTGGTGATGTGTGTTTGCCTAGTTATGTTATGTTTAAATCTCTAGGTTATGTTTAAAAATTGTCTGCCTATTTGACTTGATCCCTTGTCTAATTTGCTATAGATTCCTTATACATATTGATCACATTGACTTAGCCATTTCTTTTGAAGTCTTTGAATACTTAGCATTAATTTAGGAGACTAAGTATGTATTGTTCAATTTGAATTCTAGAATTCATTATAATTATGATTGAGACAAGTATTAGATGAGATAAAAGAAAAACAAGAGTAAAAACTCATTGTTTAATGGGGTCTTCTTTTCTCTATGATTGGAAAAGAAAATAAGTTTGGGGGTGTGATAATTATATAGCCCAAGGATTAGGGGGGATCACATTTGAAAAAAGATGATAAAAAAATCAATTTTGCAAGCATGATAATGAGTTGGTTTTAACAAAACTGTAGGAACATATTATATATAATATTGCGTGGGTAATAAACATTCTACTTGGATGTTTAGTTTTTTACACACAAGTGGGTAAGGCGAGGATACCTGTACAGATGCAAAATAAAAGACGATAACTGATGCTCCATTTACATGTCAGTCAATTGAGTTTGTAGGTGCCTGTTCCTCACATAACCAAAAAACATGATGTTTAGAAGTGTGTTGCATTGCATCTCGCTTTGCTACTTGTGGAGGGTGGCTCGCCACCAATCCCGCGCCTTAGGAGTGATTAGAGGTAGGGCACGGTTCCTAGAATCAGTGAGGATATCCACAGCTATCTGACAGCTATAATAATTACAACGAGAGGAATTAAACATAAAATGGAATAACATAAGGATTTATCATTTTGGAATGAATCAAACAATTTTCATTTTGTTTATTAATGGTCCTCAATTGATTACACTTGCTGTGTACATCAGAAAATTGCATATTCATATCCTAGAGTACAAGTGGTCCTAATTACATCTACAAAAGGGAGAAAACCCTTGATTAAAAAAAGTATAATGCATTTTAAAAACCCAAAAATAAAACACATACTCTCTCTCAAAATAAATATGTGCTATTTTTGGGATCACCGAGCACATTGTGATAACTTGAAATTTAGGAGATCACCTCAAGTCGGTAGGTGGATAGGATGACATGGCTCTAGACTGGGTTGCTAGACACTAGGTTAACCTAAAGAATGAGTATTTTTATCTAATTAGTTTGTCCCAGATGTAATCAAGACCAGGTGATTTCTACTGTTTAGATTGTAAGAAACCATAGAGACAGTAGGTGGTTTATGACTTAATTGGTATATCCCGGAAGGACTCATGACTAGGTAATCTTTATTGTATTTAGACCTAAAAGAGACCATAAGAAAATAGGTGACCTAGGTTTGGTTCAGCTTTCTCACATTGCCCATGAGAAGCTTAGGAAGAGTGAAACCAGAATGACTGGATTTTATGTTAGCTTTCTCATAGGTTGGGAAGAGTGGACTATGTTAACTAGGTTTATTTGATTTAATGAATAGTATCTATTAAGGTTTAACTCGGTGAGTCAAGACTTAGTGACTCGGTGAGTCGTGACTCAGTGACTCAGTGAGTCGTAACTCGGTGACTCAGTCCTAGACTTAGGCTTTTGAATGATTTTGCTAAGGTTTGACTCAGTGAGTCATGACCCAATAACTCGGTAAGTCATGATTCAGTGACTCGGTCCTAGACTTAGGCTTTTGAATGATTTTATTAAGGTTTGACTCGGTGAGTCATGACTCAATGACTCCGTGACTCGGTCCTAGATTTAGGCTCTTGAATGAGTTGGTGAGTGGTATTTTTCAATATCCCATGAAAAACTAGAAGCGGGCGATCTCTGACATTTAACCTGTGAGAGATCATAGATCCAGGTTACAAATGGTGGATTTGAATGGATCAAAATGGTTTAATAACTTAGATAGTGTGGATTGGCTTAATTAGCTGAAATTAAGCCTAATCATAGTTACTACTAGTAGTTATCCCTAAGTTTTTATTTGGACAATTTGAAATGGGTCCATGCCATCATCTCCATGATTCATGGGCTCTGCCTCCATGTGGGGCCCACTTGGGTTTCAACTCTACCAATAGGCAATCTGGTCTTATGATCAAGAGATTAGTAAATTTAAGAAGGTCACCAAAAGTGGTCATCTTCCTCATTTTTACACAAGTCAAAAGTTCACCATGAATGAAAACTTCTCTTATTCAATATTTGGCATGGAATCCATCAATGGAGTTCATTTTCTTATTTTTATTAATGTTTGTAGAAGTATGAAATCCAAAGAGATGAATTTTATTATGGTCCAATACTTCTCATTCAAGAGATCATAAAGTTCTAATGATTGTCTTCCTTGGAGTATCAAACCCACCACATCACAAGCAGAAGAAATTGTAATGCACCATGGTGGAGTTTTCTCCAAGGCTAGATCAAATGACTATGACGGTTTTTAAAACAACGAAGCACCTGCGTTAAGATGAAATAAAATAAAATCTAAGTTCCTTCACTCTTGTGGAAGAAGAAGAAACTTTAAGGAGGAGGAAAAAGAGAGTCTATCTTCAAAAAGACAAAATGACTGAGCAGAATCTGTCTCCTAAGAATGTTCCGGTAGAGTTTGGCCTTGGAAGAAGATGAACTCTAGCAGAAGCATCACCTCTCTCTTTTTCTCAAAAGAAGATCTCTCTCCCTTCTTCTCAAAAACTAAGTCTTTTATAGTCACTGGAATGCAACTGGCATCGTGGAGCCCAGCATGGCGGGTCACAACTAGCGTTGTGGAGCTTGCCTAGTGGTATGGAGGAGCCTTGGTGGATGGCAGAGCTTGGCATTGTAGAGCATAGCTAGCGTGATAGAGCCTTGATGGCATGACAGAGTTTGGTATTGCAGAGCACAACTAGCATGGCAGAGCCTTGGTGGCATGGCAGAGCTTGGTGTTGCAGAGCACAGTTGGCGTGATGGAGCCTTAGTGGTGTGGCAGAGCCTAGTGTTGTAGAGCACAACTGGCGTGGCAGAGCCTTGGTGGTGTGGTAGAACATAGTTGGCATGGTGGAGCCTTAGTGGCATGGCGGAGCCTAGCGTTGCAGAGTATAGTTGGCATGACGGAGCCTTGGTGGCTTGGTGGAGCCTGACATTACAAGGCATAACTTGCGTGGCGGAGCCTGCCGTTGCAAGGCACAACTGGTGTGGCGGAGCTTGGCGTTGTAGACCACAACTGGAGTGGCGGAGCCTGGCATTGCAGAGTATAGTTAACGTGGTAGAGCCTTAGTAGCGTAGTGGCGCATGGCGTTGTAGAGCACAGTTAGCGTGGTAGAGCCTTAGTGGTGTGACGGAGCACAACTGGAGTGGCGGAGCCTTAGTGGAGTGGCAAAGCCTGGTGTTGCAGAGCACAACTAGTGTAGCGGAGCACCTCTTGGCATGGTGGAGCCATTGTGGTGTGGTGAGGCTTTTGTACTGCTAGAATTTAAGCAAGATATTTTTAGAGTCATTAATTTCATTTTTAATTTGAATGGTCCAACCAAGATTATTTGGACGGTCCATAAAAAATACCAATTAAATGTTCCCTATTAAACAACACATTGGATGGTTGATTACTTGTCTTGGCCCACTCCCACTTTAGTCCACCATCAGTGCAACATAGAGATCAACCACTTGCACACATAGAATTAATGAGGGAGTTATCTGCATGTACAAACTTTGATGCAGAAGGAAAGATAGTTAAAAAATGGGATTGAGGAAAGGATTGGGATTGAGGAAAGGATTCACTCATAATGTTACCAAAGAGTCTATCTCCCATCCAGGAGCTAGTTAGAAGAAGATTCTCCGGTCAATCACATAGCTTTCCCATGGGAACAAGGTCTCACTGTGGGGAAATAACTCAGTCATGGAATCATTGGGGCAAGTGCGGAAAAGTGAGGGTCACATGTTACTCACTCTGTTTCTTGCATGCTCGGATCGAGTAAGTACTCCACCAAGATACGGGCTTTGTCACTCAAAACCCGCACCCCCCCCCCCCCCCCTAGTCCATTCCTCCACTCCTGCACCTCCATGGTTGCGCTTTCCTACATGGATGGTAGAGCATGGTAAGATAGGCGGTAAGGATAAAGAAGGCCATCACTTGCCCATATTGGTTACATTAACACATTGGTGTTGCAGCTCACAGGAGGCGGGTCCTGCTCATCTTGCCCTAAATCTTCAAAGACTTGCTTCCCCTTCTCCATGGGAGGGCACTTCTTGCGCTTTTTAATGGGCTCAAAAGGAGTTCGCACTTTAGGGGCTAGCTTTCTGACCCATGTCCCTTGACGTAGTTGCAACTTTTCCACTTCCTTGACCTCCTTCACAATTCTCTCATCATCATCTCCTTATTCCTCTAAATCAACAGACCTGCCCTCAGTTCCCCGGACCTCCACTACACACTTGGTCATTCCCCTATACTCTGTGCTTTCATCACTGACATCACTATGGATGTGTGCATCCATGTTGCTTTTGGGGTGCCTCTAATGCCTAGTTAGCACTGATCATGTCGGGCCCAAACTGTCAAAGGTCACGATCATCATGTGCCTACAAAAAGAATAATAAAGAGGATGAGTTAGGGGTATCCAAAGGCCATTGAATTTCCACCATGTTGCAAGTAAAGTTGCAGTCAAGGGATGAAGCACTACCTCACGACCACCCTCAAGTCCTGTTGGACACGTAAGCTCGTGTTATGCCATCTTCACCGTCAGCTCTTTGATCAAACCCTCCACCATCTATGCAAACCATATAATGCTTTGTCAGTAACACCCTCACAATGGCGATGATATTGTGGGAAATCATCCATATCGTACTTGGTAATGGATCCCATACCTCAAGGCGCTCCATGACAGAGCTATTGTTACACTTATTGAAACACATCCAAAAGCCACCGCAATCAGAATAATATTGTCAGGGAACTAAAATTCAAAGTTGAGTCCTATTATGATGCCTAGTCCAAACCTTTAGCATAGCCTCCAGCTCTTGCTCCCTCCTTTGAATTGTTGTCCACTCTGCCCTTGTGAGCCTGACAGTGTCACTCAAAGAGCATCACCTACCCATTGGGGACGCTTAGGGTGCCTCAGTCGTGCCTGTACCACCACCCCCCGTAGAGTGTGGCATGGCTGGTGTTGTTTGCCCTGAGGGCATCACTTGACACCTCAGGTGTGCCTATACTAGCAACCCCTGTAGAGTGCAGCATTGTCAGTGTTGTTTGCTCAGCAAGTGTAGCACTTGCCACCCACTGCAGAGTGCGACATTGCTGGCGTTGTTTGCCCTATAGGTTCATCAGTTGCTACCCTAGTAGATGGTGCATGCACTTTAGGGTCGCACATAAGTACCTACTTGCCAACATTTGCCTCTCCTAGCACCTGTTCTCATGGCGGAGCATGTTGGCACTCCACCATCCGTTACTCTATAGTCTCATCCTCCAGAAGGTCGTGAATAACCTGGGCAACAGATGCAAAAAAACTCTCTAACTTAAGTCGTGAAATGCAAGACATCACAAAGAGCATGCTTTAAATTGGATTATTCACCTGGACCCTACCAAACCCCAACCCCTGGAGTGCCTTGATCTTATTGGTGCAATGCTTATCATCCTAATAGTTGAGTAACGACAAGGATGGCCTCCCCTGTGGTTTAGGAAATTGTTAATGACTGCAATGTGCCAAAAACCATATTTGCAGACAAAGTAAGCAATATATATGATGTATGCATTGCATAGAAGATAGTCAAATCAATTGGGCAATTGATGATTTTGCAAACTTGTCACCTGTAACAAGCTAAGGCAGCCACTAATCGTGTGTCTATCAGACACATGGAATGCATAGAGGGTGTCATTCAAGTGCTCCACCACGTGCATCCCCCATGCATAGGATAGGATCATATTGACATTAGCCACATGGTTTAGATAAAAGTCATGGGTGCAATTGTTGGCAATGGGGCATAAAAAGGCTGCAAGGGTATAGAGAATAAAGAACTGCTTGAACCTTTCTGTTATGCTCCTAATGCAATCTCATCCATCAACATCCTCACATACACCACTCCCTGATTTATCTGTAGTCCTAGGCTTTCTCGTAGCTCAGTCGTCTTTGCCGTTCTTGCCAAAGGCTCCATAATATCCCCTCTCACACTCAACCCAAGGATCACCACTGCATCCCTCCCTGTCGGGGCTATAAACTGTCCATTTATCTAGAATGCCCTCTCTCGCACCCTATACTGCATAACCAACCACATCAATAGTGGAGGATTTAGTCTCTTTAAGGGCAGTGTAAGCAGCCTTTAAACCTAAGCTCTCAGACCACCCATTGTTGTGGACCCAAGAGTTGTGTGACCATATTGTAGAACCCATTTACCAAACAAGATCCCTTCATAGCAAGCTCTGTAGGTGTGCTTCCACCAACCCTAGACATCTCAGCCAGCACCTGCAAAACACCGAGAGTGCACATGTGAGGATATACCAAAACAATTCTAAAAAATAGCTAAAATGTAAGGAAGTGTATAATTTATAAATGATTAGTAAAACAACATGGCAACCTGTTTGAATCTTGCGAAAATCGGGCTCAAGAAATGATGAGGAAGAAATAAATGCAAACGGAACAACGTGACCAGAATTGGCCGCCTTTGGAAAATACCAAAGGCTTTTTCCATTATTATTAATTTTTCCTCAAATTAATTACACTTGCTGTGTACATCAGAAAAA
>JAYJMB010033399.1:0-35268 GCA_036873735.1 Pouteria campechiana
AGGAATCTCAAGAAGAAATTGAGATTCAAGAAAAAGATTTGGCAATCAATGATGTAGAAATTGAAGAAGAAAAGAATAAAGAAAGCTAAATCTACGCGGAACAACTTGTAATTGAAAGCAAAAATTTAGAGCAAGTCAAAGATGAGGATAAGGAATGTATAAAAAGGGATAATGCAAAAGAATCCTCATAGGTTGAGGGGGAGCAACCTAAAGAAGAAGCAACTGCAAAGCCTCAAATTCACATTGAAGAGGCCAAATTATGTGCAGATTTCTCTCAGGGTAAAGGGGAGTGACCTAAAGAGGAAGGAAATAAGAAAGAAAAGAAAAAGGAGATTAATAATGAGGAAGACAAAGAAGAAGAAGACATGTTCTTTTCAAAACGAAGTTATCAAATGCAGAAAGAAGGAAAGAGAATGAAAAGAAATAAAGGACCATTAATAAGGAAGAAATAGGAGAAGAAGAAATGTTCTTCCTTCGAAAGGATAAATGAGCACCTCTCATCAAAAAGTTGCAAACTGAAGAAAGAAGATGAAGAAAGGAAGATTTACAAAATCTCTCCAAAAGACAAATCGTTTCTTGATAATGGATGAAGAAGAATACATTTAAGGAAGTCAGAGGCCAAGGAAGCAAGGTAAGTGCAGGTATGTTATTCAAACTTACATGTCTTTATATTTTTTCATAATCTACATTTATAATCTTACTTGTTTGCCTCTAATACTAATTTATTCGTACATAAATAGGATTTTAAATTTTAGAATAAATCAAAATAAATTAAATTTAGTTTATAGCTCTAGAGACCATTAGGAATAAGGAAACAATACATATTTAGATGTCCAATATGATTTGAGGATAAGTATACCAAATAGATATATAATTCATTTAGAATTTTAAAATTCTAGGCAAACTCAAGATAATGATTAATTAAAAATTCATATTACTGATGATAATTAGTTGATCTAGCATATGGACACTTGAAGCTCAAAGTCAATATTTATCTTCATGGTGTAATTCATAATTATGCTAGTTCAAAGAATCTAATGTGGCTATGATTAAAGCAAAGTGTTTATCTTAGCTAATAGTCATCTAAAGAATCAACTTTAATGCGATGGCATGCCTCATTATCATCACTACATACTATCATGAGTAAAAATAAATAAATAAATAAATTGCACTGATTATATTATTGTATAAAGATCACATTTGTTTGATTCTGCTAATAAAGAAAAAGTGCAAGAATTTTCTAAGTGTATGTAAGAATAGCTTGAAATGAGCACATAAAAGAAGAAAAAGAATAATGAGAAATCAAGATCATCTTCTTAGTCAACGACTTTAAGTTGAAGAAAAGGAAATCAAGTTTTGAAATAAAAAATCAAGACTAGCATCATCGTCTATGAGCTATAATTCATAAAGTAATGAGGTGACAAAGAAGATAAGTATGCCAAACTTGACATGCTTGATTAACAAGTACATGGAACATATGCAATTCACTATTATATATATATATATATATATATTTCTTTTTGATGTTCCTGAAATCTAATTTAAACTACCTTGAACTTAGATTGAAATGATATCATTGATTTGAGCTAAATTGTTATGAAATTCTAAATTAATGTGTAAAATGATTAATCATTAATGTCATTATAGTCCCAAGGCTTAAGACAAGCCTATTTGGGAAATCTGAAGATTTAAGGTCTCGAATAGTATTCCATACTTAGCCATTCTTTTTGTAATCATCATTAAGGCTTAAACTTTTGAGATTAAAATAATATAGAAAATAACTTAAATTGATAAATGCTTGAAAGTTATGCTCATATCCTGAAGTATTCCATCATATGTAGTATTCTTATTATTCATGACTATGATGTATGAAAAATATTGAGCATGCGTAAATTGAAATCATATAATGATAAAATTCAAATAATATGTGTTTGATGATTTAAAATGTTAAGTACCATAATATCAAATAATATGTTTGTGATAATGGATGCTTGAAATGATTAAAATTGTACAAAGTAAGTTAACAACCCAAAATATTAGTTGGAATTAAAGTGAGCAATCATTTTCTAGAGCTACTTAGATTATGGCATGATTGATCTATTTGTAGAACAGTTAAAATTCTCATGGGATACACATGTAAGTTGCATCCTTATATATATGCTTAGTATAATGTGAGCTAATTAGTAAAATGAATAACTTTAAGTAATATGATTCAAAGAGTAATTATGCAAATCCCATTTTGTTTTCATTAACAAGAAAAGGATTACAGATTGAGTAATCATGAAGATTTAGATACTGCATTTCAAAAATAAAATGGGAGAAAAATCTATTGCGAAGCAAAACAATAAACCAAGTCTAAAAATTGAAGAGAAAAATGTAAATACTTAATTCTAATGTAAATTATTGCATCCAAAAAATGAAAGCTAAGAAATCAATACAAAATATCTATGATGAGTATATATTGTGTTACCTTGCATTGATAAATTCTTTGGTGATCAAATCCTATGTTGTATACTGAGATATAATTCTTGGATGATTTGTTCAATAAATAAGGTGCATGAATTATGGTATGAATAGATTTGGTTACAAGGATACACAAAAGGCTAATGAATTTCAAAGATAGCTGAATGAGTGTGATAAAAGTGAGCCGGAAAAGTAATATCCATTGTATTGATAATCATCAAGTTTAGATTGACCCACTCTATTTAAGTTTCATAATGAGATGCCTTACAAATAGTAATAATGATGTTTCTTGCAAATCTAGTCTTAGATGAATCAAAGAAGTATCCTCATGAAGAACCATTGGATCAAGCATTGAAATTTAAATGTTGTTAGTGATCCAAAGCTTAGACTAGATGATATTAGCATCTGTGAAGATATTTTCAAAAAATATTCCTAAGTGTGTGAATTCAAGAAAATGGAGAAAGTTTGAGAAATGCTAAAATTCACATGTATATCATATGAGAGAGTGCTATGTAAAGAACAAAAGTGGTTTTATCTTGATAAAGCAACATAATGAAGTCTAGTTAAGTAATAAAATATATCGATCTTTGGGAGATGGTGATTCATCTTGGTAAATAGGGCTCCATATATGCATAAAATTTTCAATTATTGCATCTTTAGTCAAGGCTCTCCCTATGAATTCAATTGTAGCAATAAATGTCTTTGTTGAGCCCCCTTTCTTGGAGATTTTGATGGCGATTGCCTTAGTAGTCATATTCCTATTTTGACCATTTATAAAGAGGAACCTAAGAAAATAAGCTTGTACAAAGATCACCTAATGATCAAATAATAGAAATCTCACTCTAAATCAAGAAAATTTTGGTGGATGCTTAACAAAAAAACATCTAGAAATTGATTGGGTATCTATAATTATGTAATTAAAATTATGATATTTTTTATTTTTGGAGTAAGAATTACATTTTTTTTTGAGAAAATAAGTATACAATTCTTGATTTGGTATACATTTATGATGAATGGTAAAGTTTAAGTTTAATGACATTTATATTTTGCCTTGATTGATTATTTAAATGATATTTCTGAGCCATTCTAATGATTTTGATGAGAATTATGATTTTGTTGCATTTCAAAAATATGAATTGATGTATGCTTCATAGTTGCTTACATATTTTTAAAAATTCTAAATGAAAATTACATAATGTTTGAATGTTTCCTTTTTTTAACATATATATGTTTTTCTTATTGATGAAAATACATTCAACTTCATGTTTATGACTATATGGTATCTATCCTTTCAGAAATTGGAAAAATATTTGGGCATGTGAAGAAATGATGTGGATGGTACAAAATTTGAATATGATTCATGATAAACAGAAGATATTGGAGACTTATCCTCTGTTTAAAATTACAAATTGCATATTGGTCGGATGGTATTAACAAGTTTCTCTCTTTCATGATTGTGCTATCCTTTACACCCCATCTCCTATGTGAGATACCTTTTTTATTCTGACAAAAGGGGGAGAAAATTAGAGAAGACTTTGAGGAAAAAGATTTGGAAAAAAATAGAAATTGGGAAGAAAATCTTTGGTTATATTGATTATGAATTTTGGAGAAGTATATATGTCATGACCTATCTATAGATAGGGGAAGCTTGAAAATGGATCATTAGCACATTTCTTTTGTCACAAGTCTTTAAGTTTTGTCATCGTCAAAAAGACGGAGGTTGTTAGGATTATATGCATGATTTGGATAACAAAAAAACTTGTTTTAGACTTGATATATGCTAATGACATTGATAATTTAGAAAGCTTGAAATATAGTCAAGTATGCTTCAAAAGTATGTTTTTTAATTGAGTAATCACTATGCAAGCATATTTGCAAGTTATCAAAAAATCACTATGATCCATATTGCAATTAACGTGGTCTATCATATTGTGCTACATTGGGTCATATTTATAATTGTTAAGATAAAATTATATACCCCAAAGAAATATCATTTCTATATTCCAAAGAATGTAAGCTTGAAAGCGTTTTTCTAAATACAAAAATATGATTCAAATTTTATATCCATGTTTCTAAACTTATGCAAATTATATGTGGACAAATGTATTTTAATTTGTAATGAAAAATGTCAAAGTGTCAAAAAGTGATAGAATGCAAAAACACAAGTGAAGGAAGCCAGCCACTTGGAGCAATCACCTGGCAAACTGCCTAGGATGCTAGCGACTTGGAGCAACCACCTGGCAAACTGCCTAGCATGCCAACCACTTGGAGCAACCGCTTGGTAAACTACCTGGGACACCAACCACTTGGAGCAACTGCCTAGCAAATCGCTTGGGATGCCAGCCACTTGGAGCAGCTGCATGGAAAACCACCTGGGACGCCAACCACTTGGCAAACTACCAGGGATGCTAGCCACTTAGGGTAACCACTTGCCATACCGCCTGCCAGGAGGCAGTAAGGTACACTTGAATGAAAAGCTAGAGAATCGATCATAGTTGCATTGCCCAGCCGCTTGGCATATTGCCTAGCACACAACCGCTTGGCCCAGGCGCTTGCCATACCGCTTGTCGACCCCCAATGATTGCAAATCCTAGTGTTGCTCCATCAAATCCACTCCAACGTCCATGATTTTGAAATATCTATTTAAGGGGGAATGGAGGGTTCCTTCTCAAGCAACCAAAGGCCAAGAGCTTAAACCTTCTTCATATTAATACAAGAGCTTTCAACTTCACAATATTCATCCAAGGCCTTCATCTATAATACAAAGGGAAGATTCTCATCACCGAAAAGAGTTACTCAAATCACTTCTTCCCAAGTGCTCAACAAGAAGCACATTCAAAATATAATCCTCTCTTTCTTTCATTTGTGTATTCCTTGAGTTGGTAGAGACCAACCAAGAAGAGTAAGTTGATTGTTGGAGAGATTGTTCTCATAATTGATTGTTAAGTTTATGCCCCCTTGAGCTAGAATCAAAAAGAGTACAAGGAGTACTAGTTATGCCCCCCTTGAGCTAGAATTAAAAATAGCAAGTTGATTATTTGAGAGATTGTTCTCATAATCGATTGCTAAGTTTATGCCCCCAGGAGCGAGAATCTAGAAGAGTGCAAGAAGCACTTGTGTAATTCCATTATAGAGAGAGAGTGGAATCCAAGGCACGCAAAGGAGTGTTCTTGGAAGAGTGGAGTAGGGAAGGTTGCCCGAACAACTATAAAAAATATTGTGCTATTCATGTGTGATTGATTTACTTTCTTGCATTTAACTGTTTTATTACTTATTTCATTATAACTTGCACATAAGCACAAAAAGGAGGAAAAGTAATCGAACAAGGGTTAAGCAAGAAATTTTTATAAACCCAATTTACCCCTCCCTTCTTAGGTTAAGCAAAGCTTACGGGACCCAATAGAGGATTCCTATCTAGTGAAGGATTCCAGGAGAAATATGCATCCCTAATTCTTTTATGATTTCCTTTTAGGTAATGGTTATAGAATCCTATGAAACCGCATTGTGGTTGTAAGAGGTTTCCCATTAGAATAAGAATTTGACATTGCGTGATGACAGTTAGACAATGGATATCTAATGTTAGAGATCCCTAATACTAATCCCCCCTCAAGGATACATGGTGGAACCTGTCTTCTCATTTGCTTATTTTTCTGTGCATGCTTCTTTGAGAATGACACTTTGGGGATGCAACGCTCAAGCTTCCAGAGCTGTATAGTGGCTTTTTTTTAAATGGCTTTCTCACTCCTATGTTTGTGTGATGTTATGAATCTTTGCTATTTATTCCCGTTATAGCCTTTGATTTTTCTATTTTCTTGCAAGACAAAGAACTTTAACAAAGACCGCTCTGTTGAACAAATATTTTCTTAAATGGCTCCGCTGAACCAATCCTCTTTGTAAATGACTCCATTGAACTGTGATGTCATTGTCCTTAGTCTCTTGTAAGATAAGAAATAAGCAATTCCATTTACTAAGACCACATTTTTATCTTCCTTGGTTCTGCCAAGATGGGTGGTTTACTAAGACGTAATGATAGGAACTTGGCCTGCTTGGCTATGGGTACTTCCACCATAGTGGGTAACCTTTCCCATGCCATCTTAGACCTATTTAACTCAACCTACAACTAATATGATTCAATTGGGTTACCATTCTTGGATCATTAACATACTGATATGTGGGCTATCCCATCGATACCTCATGTTCCAGTAATTGTCCATACCCATTTTGGACTCGTTTGGCCAGATTAGATTTCTAACCTTAGATCATCCATATACTGTTGGTATATGAGCTACCCATCGATACCTCATGATCTGGCCATCATCTTATCATATAAACACCTTAGATCATATTCTGATTGGTTCGGCGAACTAAAACATTACATCTAGAGAGTTAAATCACATTCATGCATTGTTGTTCATCCGAACCTCATAATATAACTAATTTTTGGATAATCTGGCCCTACCATTAGATCCAAAATATTCAAAAATTCTAAAATTGTCTATGTGACCATCCAAATCGAAGATTGTGGGGTCCATAAATCACAAGATTATTTATGGCAATTCGTAAGTCTCCCTCATAACATTGGGCTCATTACAACTTTAGCTGCTATTCACCTATATTGTTCACGAACACTGTTCACACACTATTCACAGATACCATTTACGTGTATTGTTTATATATACTATTTATCTACATTGTTCATAGTAGTGTTAACAATGTCTACCTTAATCTGATTTCTCTTTTCTTCTTTTGCTCATAAAAGCTTATATATATACATACATACATACATATATATATATATATACCTTGTTTCCTAAATTTGAATCATACAATTCATTCTACATAATGAGTGGGTCATTTCAAGACGTATATGTAATATTAATGTTTTTCAACTACATAAAAATCTAATGAAATTTCATTTTTGACACGTAGAAACTATTATTAAATAATTAATGATTTCACATCAAAATTCTCCAAAATTCTCTTGGAACACAAATACATATTGCAGGAATGTATTTAATAGTTCTAATTTATGACAAGTATTACACATCATCATAGAAATTAACATTTTTATTCACCCAAAACTCAGTCAAAAATGTTTTATTTGCATATAACGACCCATTTGGATAGTCATGCTACATTCAACCCCAAAAATCAAATGTAACACATGATGGAATTTACATCCATTCTGTCGAATATAACGTAGACAACAATATAGTCACACCACTTTCATGGATTGACATTCTATAGTCAATAAGGGGTCTATTCTACTTGTTGTGACGATTCAAGAAGAAGATGAAATTCCCTTCTTCCTTATTTGTCTTCTTATAGCATTGTTCACCCTTGCCTTCTTATTGCCTCCCTTAC
This sequence comes from Pouteria campechiana, assembly GCA_036873735.1. NCBI lineage: Eukaryota > Viridiplantae > Streptophyta > Magnoliopsida > Ericales > Sapotaceae > Pouteria > Pouteria campechiana. The sequence continues at coordinate 7,828 of JAYJMB010033399.1, forward strand.
TACCCATGTAGGTAGTTCATAAGTGGACATCTTCTGCTACCACCTAACTGAATTAATTGCAACATTGAATTCACTTAGTCGCCAAATCTCACTGTTCACAAGCACTTCTCATGGGAAAAATGCATTGGCACGCACGCATGCTAGTGTCGATGGAGTGGTACTTGAAGGCATTATCACTCTCTCATATAAAATGGGATATGGAGATATAACAACCACTGCTTGTCTAGATTTCCTGGTGGTTAAGGTACTATTAGCCTATAATGTGGTGATGGGATGCCCTAGGCTCAACAAGATTAAAGTATGGTACCAACATACAACTTGGCCATAAAAATCCCCACTTGCAGAGGTGTAGGCGTAGCCAAGGGAAAACAAAAGGCCTTGAAAAATGTTATGCAAGTTCCATGAAAGGAAAAGCATTAAGAAACATGCAGATTGACATGTTTGATGCACATGACAAGCAATAAATTGTTGCAAAGAATCAATGGAACTGCTTTTAATGGTTCCATTATTCCATTTCAGTGTTGACAAAACTATCTAGATTGATTTCACTTTAGGACATTCTCTCTAGCAAGAGTTGATCGCTCTCCTATGGAGGACTACAAACGTCTTTGGATGTGAGCTATCAGACATGCCCTGATTAGACCCTATAGTAGTTTGTCATAAGCTTGCCATCAATGAAAGTATAAACTTGTGAAGTAGAAGAAGCATTTATTCTCCCAGGAGAAAAGAGCAATAATTGCTGCTAAGGTTGACAACTCACTACAAGTTGGCTTCATCACGCAGGTACATTATCCGGAATGGTTAGCTAACATAGTCATGGTTCAGAAACCAAATGGGAACTAGAGGATATGTGTCAATTTTACATTCTTGAATACAGCTTGCCCAAAAGATAGCTATCCACTCCTGAACATTTATCAATTAATGGACTCTACAATGGGACATGAATTGCTTACATTCATGAATTGTTTTTCAAGTTACCACCAAATCTGAATGCATGAGCTAGATTAGGAGAAGACATCTTTTATAATAGATGTAGTGACGTAATGCTATAAAGTTATGCTATTTGGATTGAAGAATGCAAGTACCACCTATCCAAGGATCGTTAACACCGTCTTCAAAAATTGAATTGATAGAAATATGGAAGCGTACGTCAATTACATGGTCATCAAGATCTGACTTCTCATTAATTATTTTCAGGATTTGGAGGAGACATTTCAAACTCTTGAAAACACCAAATGAAATTGAATCCACAAATGATCCTCAAGGTGTCCTCAAAGAAGCTTATCACATTGTTAGTATCCCAAAAGGGAATAGAGGCCAACTTGAAGAAAGTTAGAGCTATCTATGACATGAAAGCACCAATTAGTGTTAAAGTAATACAATAATTAATAGGAAGGTTGGCCACGCTGAATGGGTTTTTGTCAAAATTTGTAGAGAGAAGGCTTCCCTTTTTTAAGGCACTATGCAAAAAGGAGGCCATGGAACCAACAAATGTATTAGAAGGGGATCCAAAATTACAAAAGGCCTTTGAATATCTAAAGGTATATCTCATTTCTCTCCCATTATTTTATTCCCCTAAGAGGGCCAAAATCCTATATCTTTACCTTGCTACAAGATCAGAAATGATTTTAATAGTGCTATTTTGAGAGTGGGGATCATAACAATAACTCATTAATCGAGTCAGCTGGATGTTGAGAAATGTGAGGTACGGTATCCCATAGTTGAAAAAATTACATTTGCCTTGATAATTGTGATCAGAAAATTGTATCCATATTTCCAAGGGCATCTGACTCGTGTTTATAGTGATCAACCCTTGAAGAAGCTCCTTAAGTAGATGAAACTCCCTGGCTAGCTAGTTAAACGGGTAGTAGAACTCAATGACTTTGATGTAGAATTCCTCCTGTGAATGGCCATTAAAGGATAATTCATGGTAAATTTCATTATGGGATGCACAAGTGACACTAAGGAAATATCGGAACTGGAGTTGATTGCACCTTCCTATGTGATACTATTAGACATGTTGTGTGATGAAGGCAACTTCATGGTACCGGTATATAACATCAAAATAGAAGTTGCTCACACCTTCCTTCATGGTACCATTAAACATGGTGTGTGATGAAGGGAACTCGGAGATATTATTACATGTGGTGCATTATGAAGATAATTATCTCCCCAGGTAGGTACCATAATTAAAATTATATGTAGATGAATCCCCAAATAAGGAGGGAGTGGGAGCTAGCCTTATTTCGTAAAGTCCAGAAGGAACTACTATTGAATATGTCTTCAATTTGGCTTCCCGGTTGTTGATCCTAAGGGTTCAGTTTTGATGATTTACAAAATTTGTTTATGACTTGCATTATGCTAATGATATTTTTGCTAAGATCTTGTAAGTTAGAGGAAGAAATAAAGAAAGAAAAGATGCATTCCAAGTTTTAGAGGGCCCCAGCAATTGGCCTAGCCTCCTCCAGTATCTCTTGGGGTGTAGGTGCTTAGCCCAGCCTCCTCAGATATTGCTTAGGAATGGACAACAAAATGTGTTTGGGAATTTTTCCAGAAATTCTACCACAACCGATATGCCAAATTGCCTGCCATATCACTTGGGGCCCAAGCGCTTAGCTCAACTGCCTATGGTACCGCCTTCCGCTCCAATGGCTACAAATTTGAACATTGTAATGGCTATATTTCATAACAATCTTCTTCCAAACAATCCATAACCTCCCCAAAATGTATAAATAAAAGATCCATTGAAGAGAAACATGATGCTTGAGGGTTCTAAGTGCCAAAGACAAATCGAATACAAGAAACCCTTTAAAGTCCCCAAAGTGTATTCACTCTAAGGTGCTGCCAAGATCAAGGAGCTTCAAGAGCACATCAGTTTCACTTCAAGCAGTTTGAATTCACTGTAATGTAATGTGCTTTATTATTTTATCATTTGTACTTGAGCTTTAAATGTGTGTGCACCTTAGAGAGAGGCATTCACTTATACACATTATATTTGTGAGAGTTTTTGGTTAGCTCTAAAAACTAGGTGCAATTACTAGTTAGATCTTGAGAAACTAGATTGTATGAGTTGATAGTGAGCTCTATAAAAAACCATCATTGTATGACTTATTGGTGAGCTTAAGGAAAACCAACATTATGAGTTTCTGGTGGGCTCGTAAAACTAGTGTAAGAGTTCTTGGTTAGCTTAGGAAACCAAGTATGATTCCACGGGGTATAGTGGAACCCAAGGTTGAGGAAACCTTGGAGAGTGGAGTAGGTACCAAAAGAGGGCCCGAACCACTATAATCCTTCTATCCATATTGTTTTTGTGCTTGTGAGTTTCCATCATATTTTATTTTTTGCACTTGCATAATCATTTATTTTCCCCACACCATTTGGATTCTAGCTTTGCCATACACACCTGCAGTTTAGGAGTCCTCTGGACTAACAATTGATATCAGAGTAGGGCATTGGATTTAGGATTCATGTTTTATCTTAACCTTAGTGATCCCATATGGCAAACAATTCTGTTGGAATCAATGAGGGCCAATTGACAATATGACCTCTGTATTTTAATGGGGAGCATTATAACTTTTGGAAAATGAAGATGAAGAACTTTTTGATTGACAATAGTTATAAGCTATGAAAAATAGTGGAAGAAGGAGTGTAAATGAACTAACTAGGACATTAAAGTAGTTTAATTGAATGCCAAATCCAACAATGCTCTATATTTTTCTATCTCTCCTTTTGAATTTGAGAAAATACCCTCATGTGAAATTTCTAAAGAGATTTGAAACCATTTACAAGTAGTTTATGAGGAGACATGCCAAGTGAAAGAAGCTACGACTAGTTTTCTTATCCAAGAATATGAAGTGTTCTGCATGCTTAGGAATGAGTTAAATTTTGACATGTTCTCTAGATTTTTAAGACTCACTAGCAGCCTAAAGAGTTTAGGCCATAAGATTCCTTGTTCATAATAGGTTAAAAAGATTCTAAGGTCTCTTCCAGCAGATTGGATGCCAAAAGTGAAAGCTATTAAGGAGGCCAAAGACTTGAACAAGCTCTAAGTTGTAGAACTCATGGGGTGCTTGATGACCCATGAAGTTTTGAAGAATGAGAAGGAAGGGACGAAGATTAAGTTAGTGTATGGCCATGGAAGTGCAGATAGTTCATGTAGTGAGGGGGAGGATAATGATGCAGAATTCATGAAAACCCTCTCTAGGAAGATGAGGAATCTACTAAAGTAGAAGAAAAAGAAGAAAATTGTAAATTCAAAAGAACATTGTATATGTGAAGAAGAAAGATATCAAAAATGTAAATGGAAATGTAGAACAAGAAGAATTTTTTTTATGTGTAACTTGTAGTCCCATAGTATGGCTTAAGCTAAGCATGGATGGGTGAATTAGATTTATGAAAATTCATTACTTAACCCTTATTAAACCATTTTTCTATTTTTCTGCCTATGTGTGGTGCATTGTAAAATGAATAATAATATAGTAACGTGCATGAAGGATAAAGCTTATAAACAAACACACCCAAACAATAAAATTTTTATAGTGGTTCGGGAACCCCATCCCTACATCCACTCTTCCAAGAGCACACACTTATTGTGCCTTGGGTTCCACTATATCCCATATAATGGAAATATAATAGTGTGAGCACTCTTCTAAATTCCAACTCTAGGGGGTGTAAACTAGTGCTCCCAGCACTCTTCTGATTTTCACAAGTTCACTAGGAAACTCACTAGTTTTGAAGATTACCAGTAAACTTGTTGGTTTTCTCGAGCTCACTGACAACTCATACAATGTGGTTTTCCAAGTTCATCACAAACTCACTGGTTTTGAAGATCATCAGTAAACTTTATGGTTTCTAGGGCTCATTATCAACTCTCTGGTTTCAAGTTTACCAAAAAATGTATACACTTTTATATAGTGTTTCACTCAAGCATAAGGAAAGATTTGATCTCTTGACAGCTCTATATAATACAAAGATCTTCCCATAATGTAAAGAAAATGACCGTAACGATCTGAAGGTTAAAGCTCATTAAAGATAATTGAAGGTTAAGCTTGTGGCAATGGGTGGAAGAATTTGTAGAAGATTAAGCTCATTTGAAAAGTTTTCCATCCAACTCATCTCCTTAAATAGATTTTTAAAAACTTGACTGTTGTAGAGGAGTGTGTTGGAAAGGATGCAGGAATGGCTTTGAATATAGAAGACCGTTGTGATTTCTGCCATTGGGGCGCATGCCTTCTAATTTGTCTCGAGCTGAGGAAGATAAGATGGGTTAAAAGATGTTCCTTGTTTGATTTTTCATAGCTAAAAAACCTACAACATCACTTATTACCAAAAATGGTGACTGAAAATAGTCTGCAAGATAAAAGCATGAGTGCAAATGTCATTTAGATACAAGTCACATAAATCAATTAACCTTTGGACAAAGTCTCAGCCTTTCTCTATCTCTGCATTTTTCTATCATATGTCTTGTTCTCCCTTGAATTATGTTTGTAAGTCAAATTTTTGTGAATGTGATTTATCTATAATAACTAACAGACAAATTTTGGCACCATAGATGAGGTTGAACTAGTCTAAAGATGAATTTAGCTTTGTCTTTCCGTCTTCTCGATTAGACGAAGTAAGTAGATCTTCTTTCCAACTTTGGTGGTGTAGACAAAGTCAAACTGGATTGTTTTAGACAAATTCTTCTCTGCACTTTGTCTTTCCATTTAGATGAATTAGCTCTCCACTTTGTCTTTTGATTTGTCTGTAGTAAGTTATAGATGAATGTACTTATGCAGTAAAGTCCACTTTGTTCCAGTGGTTACTTTGTCTGTGCAGCTTCATCTGTGCTCATTGTGCCACTTCCACTTTGTCTTTTACTTTATCCATAATAAGTTACAAACAAATTTTGATGCCACGGAAGAAGAATTTTGATGCCATGGACGAAGTTGAATTTCTTGTTCTACATTTGTTGGAGCAACTGATGGAGTTTGTCTTTGCAACTTCTTTCTTATTTCATTCTTGATTTGTCTATCTTTGTTCAAATGAAGTTGATTTTACTTTATCTTTACATCTTGCCTTCTTATCCTTAGATGAATTCTTTCTTCTGGCTTTGTTAGTCAAACAAAGTTTCTTCCCTTTGTGTATGATTGTCTAGGTGGCTATTTCTTTATCTTTCTTTTTTCCTCATTTATCTGAGTGCTAGTCAATGCAGATGGCCCAAATTTCTCGAACAAAGTTTATGCTCCTTAACCTTAGCTTCTTCTTTAACTGATTTTGTCTTACTTTGCATTTGTCCATTGAAGTTTTCTTTAAGTATTATAGACAAAGAAAACTCCTTGTAACTTATCCTAAAGCCTTTAGTTCTTTTTCTTGTTTCTCCTTAAGTTGTATTCTTCAATATAATTTATTTGAAACGTAGCAAATTGTTGAGGTAGTTGGTTGTAGTTGATTGTGATCCTGCACTTGAAAGTTTTCTACACTTGCTACATTATTAGCTTTGAAATATATATATATATATATCATTTTATCATTGTATTTATCCTCATATAATTTACACATGATATGGAGCAAGGATAACATACATTTCCATTCATGCACATAATATGATAACTCATTTGAAGCATAGTGCAATCAGATGATTCAACTATTCAAAATTAAGTGTATCAAGAAGATCAACATATCAAAGATGAATGTATGCAAGTTCAATCTAAACTTTTCAATCAATAATCATCAAACCATAATCATGCATAGTTGTTAACAATTTCAGGCACACATATTATTTCTTCTTAGTAAAAGTTTTCTTATCATCAAAATCATATATAATAAGCCTAACATAATTGCCTTCCAATTGTAACTATAATAAGAAGAAAAGTGGCTACTCAACCATGGACAAAATAGAAACATCAATCTCTTTGACGTAGCTAGATAGGTGAAGGTATTGCATTTCCTATCTTAATTCTCTATGTTACATTGCATATCATTATAGCCTTCATCACTTTATCTCTCATAAGTGAACCATCTTGCATATAAGTATGCATGAAATGTTAAACAAATAATCATCTACTGCTTGGACCAATGAAATTCTCCTTAATGTGATTACAGTTCTAAGGCATAAGTCAAGCTTGTTTGGAAAACTTCACAGTTTTAGGTCGGGAATAGGTAATCCAATCCTAGTTAGACCTTCTATAATCATTATTATGGGTTGATTTACTATTAACAACTAGATGAATTTTGTTTGAATGTGAGAAATAATACCATTCGATTATGCATGATATGGGAAGCATGGGGAATTAATATTCGGATCATGCATTGTTGGGGGAGAATAGTTTAGTCCCTCATACCAATGATTAGTAATAATCCCTCCTTCCCTAAACCTTTTTTATTATGAAAAAAAGGGGGAGAATGTTGAGATTTGCTGCATTTGAGGGAAAAATATTTAAAGGGGGAGAAGAAGTAGAAACTGAACTTTAAGAAAAATTTTGAATATGGAACAATTTTAGCACATTGGATTATATCGAATTAGACTTCCTTATGCTTATTATATAAGTTATTTAGGGGGATTTAACATTAGTTCATTAGTGCTATTTTATTAGTGCAAGTCTTCAAATTTTGTCATCAAATAGGTGGAGAATGTTGATCCTAAGGGATTGGTTTTGATTATTTATAAAATTTGTTTATGACTTGAATTATGCTAATGATAATTTTACTAAGATCTTGTAAGTTAGAGGAAGAAATGAAGAAATAAAAGATGCATTCCGAGTTTCAAAGGGTGCAAGCACTTGGCCTAGTCTCCTTCGGCACTGCCTAGGGCACAGGTGCTTGGCCTAGTTTTGTCCGGTACTACCTGGGAATGGATAGCAAGATGGGTTTGGAAGTTTTATCAGAAATCCAACCTTAGTCGATATGCCAAACCACCTGCCATATCACCTAGGACCTAGGAACTTGGCCTAACCGCCTGTGGTAGGGCCTCCTACTCTAACAACCAAAAATTTGAATGTTGCAACAGGTATATTTCACAATGGCCTTCTTCAAAATAGTCTGTAACCTCCCCAAAATGTATAAATAGAAGATCCATTGAAGAGAAACATGATGCTTGAGGGTTCTAAGTGCCATAGACAAATAAAATACAAGAAACCCTTTCAAGTAACCAAAGTATATTAACTCCAAGTTGCTGCCAAGATCAAGGAGAGTCAAGAGCATATTAATACCACTTCAAGGACTTCGAATTCACAACAATGTAATGTGCTTTATTGTTTTATCATTTGTATCTAAGCTGTAATTGTGTGTACACCTTAGCCTAGAGATAGGGATTCACTTGTACACGTTATATTTGTGTGAGTTTCTAGTTAGCTTTGAAAACTTGGAAGATTTGCTGGTTTATTCACCAAAACTCAGATTGTATGAGTTGGTGTGAGCTCTATATTAAACCATCATTATATGACATGTTGGTGAACTCAAGAAAAACCAACATTGTAAGTTTCTGGTAAGCTTGTAAAACTAGTTCTTGGTTAGCTTGGGAAACCAAGTGTGATTCCACAGGGTATAGTGGAAGCTAAGGTTAGGGAAACCTTAGGGATTGGAGTAGGTGACAAAAGAGGGCCAAAACCACTATAATCTTTGTGTCTATATATCTTTTTTGCTTGTGAGTTTCCATTCATTATTATTTTTTGCACTTGCACAATCATTTATTTCTCCCACACCATTTGGATTTTAGCTTGGCCATACACCCTAGTAGTTTAGGGGTCCTCTAGACCAACAATTGGTATCTGAGTAGGGCTTTGAATTTAGGATTCACATTTTTATCTCTAACTTAGCATGATCCTGTATGACAAATAATTTTTGTGGAATCAAGGAGGGTCAATCAACCATAAGACTTCCATATTTTGATGGGGAGCAATATAACTATAGAAAAATGAAGATAAAGAATTTTTTGATTGCCAATTTTTATAAGCTATGGAAAATAGTAGGAGTGGTGCTTTCCACTTCAAAAGAAGGTAAATGGACTAACCAGGACATTAAAGCAGTTTAATCAAATGCCAAAGCGAAGAATGCTCTATATTTTTCTATCTCTCCTTTTGAATTTGAGAAAATATCCTCATGTGAAATTGCTAAAGAGATTTGGAATAATTTGAAAGTAGTTTATGAGGGGACATACCAATTAAAAGAAGCTATGACTAGTTTTCTTGTCCAAGAAGATGAAGTGTTTTGCATGCTTAAGAATGAGTCAATTTTTGACATGTTCTCTAGATTTTTAAGACTCAATAATAGTCTAAAATGTTTAAGCCATGAGATTCCTTATTCAAAATAGGTTAAAAAGATTCTAAGGTCTCTTCCACCAGATTGGATGCCAAAAGTAATAGCTATTGGGGAGGCCAAAGACTTGAATAAGCTCTCAGTTACAGAACTCATGGGGTCCTTGATGACCCATGAAGTGTTGAAGAATGAGAAGGAAGGGAAGAAGATTAAGTTAGTGTAAGGCCATGGAAGTGCAGATAGTTCATATAGTTAGGGGGAGGATGATGATGTACAATTCGTAAAAACCCTCTTTAGGAAGATTAGGAATCTACTAAAGGAGAAGAAAATCAAGATAATTGTAAATTCAAAATAACATTGTATATGTGAAGAAGAAGAAGATATCAAAAATGTAAATGAAAATTTAGAAGAAGAAGAAAATTATCTATGTATAACTGCCTTCAATTGTAGCCATAATTGGAGAAAAAGTAGCTCTTCAACTATGGACAAAATAGAAATATCAATCTGTTTGAGGCAGCTAGATAAGTGAATGTATTGTATTTCCTATCTTAATTATCTACATTACATTGCATATCATTCTAACCTTCATGACTTTATCTCTCATAAGTGAACCATCTTGCATGTAAGTATGTAGGAAGAGCTAAACACATAATCATCTACTGCTTGGACCAATGAAATTCCCCTTAATGTCATTATAGTTCTAAGGCATAAGTAAAGCTTGTTTGGGAAACTTCATAGTTTAAGGTCAGGAATAGGTATTCCAATTCTGGTTAGACCTTCTGTAATTGTTATTATGGGTTGATTTACTATTAATAGCTAGATGAACTTTGATTTTAATGTGAGAAATAAAGCCATTCGATTATGCATGATATGGGGAGCATGTAGAATTAATATTAGGATCTTGCATTATTGGGAGAGAATAGTTCAGTCTCTCATACCAGTGATTAGTAATAATCCTTCCTTCCCTTGACCTTTTTGATTATGATAAAAAGGTGGAAGAATGTTGAGACTTGTTGCATTTGAGGAAAAATTATTTAAAGGGGGAGAAGAAGTGGAAACTGAACTTTTTGAAAAAAATTTTGAATGTGGACCAATTTTAGCATAATGGACTACATCGAATTAGAGTTCCTTATGTTTATAGTATAAGTTATTTAGGGGGAGTTTACATTAGTTCATTAACACTATTTTATTAGTGCAAGTCCTCAAGTTTTATCGTCATGAAACAGGGGGAGAATGTTGATCCTAAGGGTTTGGTTTAGATTATTTACAAAACTTATTTATGACTTGAATTTTGCTAATGATTTTTTGTTAAGATATTGTAAGTTAGAGGAAGAAATGAACAAAGAAAAGACACGTTTCAAGTTTGAGAGGGTGTAGGCACTTGGCCCAGCCTCCTCCTGTACTACTTAAGGAGTAGGTGTTTGGCCCAACCTCCTTCGGTATCACCTGGGAATGCACAATAATACACGTTTGAGAGTTTTGCCAAACATCTGACCACAGTCGATACACCAAATTACCTACCATATCGCCTAGGACCCAGGTGCTTTGACTAGTCACTTGTAGTAACGCCTCTCGCTCCAATGGCCAAAAATTTGAATGTTACAATGGCTATATTTCTCAACAATCTTCTTCCAAACAGTCCATAACATCCCCAAAATATATAAATAGAAGATCCATTGAAGAGAAACATTATGCTTGAGGGTTCTAAGTGCCAAAGACAAATCAAATACAAGAAACCCTTTCAAGTTTCCAGAGTGTATTCACTCCATGGTGCTACCAAGATCAAGGAGCTTCAAGAGCACATCATTATCACTTCAAGGAGATCAAATTCACTGTAATGTAATGTGCTTTATTCTTTTATCATTTGTATTTTATCTTTAATTGTGTGTACACCTTAGCCTAGAACGAGGCATTCACCTGTACATGTTGTATTTGTGAGAGTTTCTGGTTAGCTCCGAAAACTAGGGGGAGTTGTTGGTTAGCTCTTGAGAAACTAGATTGTATGAGTTGACAGTGAGCTTTATGGAAAACCATCATTGTATCACTTGTTGGTGAGCTCATGGAAAACCAACATTGTGTTTTTCTGGTGAGCTAGTAAAACTGGTGTAAGAGTTCCTTGTTAGCTCAGAAGAAAACTAAGTGTCATTCCATAGGGTATAGTGGAATGCAAGGTTGTGAAAACCTTAGAAAGTGGAGTAGGTGCCAAGAGAAGGTCCAAAGTACTATAATCCTTATGTCCATATTATTTTTATGCTTATAAGTTTCCATTGCATTTTATTTTCTGTACTTGTACCATTTGCTTCCCCCATACCATTTGGATTTCAGCTTTGTTATACAACCCTGCAATTTGGGGGTCCTCTAGACTAACATCGGTTACCAATAATGGAGCTGAATATGAGGCCCTATCGGTAGGATTTCAGATAGTAAAAAAAAACTACAAGTACAGGAGCTATTGATTTATTGTGATTCTCAACTTGTAGTAAAATCGTTAAGGAGATAATATGAGTTAAAAGAACCAATAATGGTGCAGTACTTATCAAGCAAGCCCTTGAAATATGATTGAGTAGATCCCTAATGTCTCTATTTTGCAGTTTCCAAAGGAGGAGAATGAGAAGGAGGACATGCTATAGAGACTTGCTTCAGCCTTATCCTTTACCTCTCAAAGAATCATCTTACTCAAGTACTTAGCTAATCCTAATTCTAACAAAATTAAAAAGATGGTGATAGAGCTTCAAGAATCATCATGGATGGATTCGTTTCATACTTATTTGAAAAAGGGAAAAAGCCATTGGATTTGCAGGAAGCAAAAAAAATATCACGATTTGCAGCAAAGTTTGTTTATCTTGATGGTCAATTCTATCATAGAGGATGCACGCACTCACTTGTACCTCAAGTGCGTTACTAAGAATGAAGGCCAACAGATTATTGAGCAAATACATAAGGGAGAGTGTGCTAATCATTTGGGAGCCAAAATTCTCACTTTCAAGGCAGCTAGACAAGGATGTTATTGGCAACAAAAGGATTATGTGAAGAAGTGTGATAATTGCCAAAAGTACATGAATATCTTGCATCATCTAGCTATGAAATTGGCAACCATTAATAGCCTATGGCCATTCTACTAACGGGAAATTAGTTTCCTTCACTCATTTGAGTTTCAATTTTAAAATGTCTAATTCACCCCCTCTTGGGTGCTTGGTATTAAAGATGGACAGAATGCATTTTAAATATTATGTAACCTGAAAAATACCACTAAAAGCTAATCTTAGATGATAATGTCAAATACTAAATAACTTCTTGCTTCTATTAAAAAGCTCATACTACCAAAGGTGCTTTTCTCAATAACTAAAATTTTACAATATGGTAAAATAGACCCTCAAAATAGCTAATTTTTTGACAACTTATTTTGACAAAATAAGTAATGAGCTTTAAAAATAAGTCAAGTCAAACAAGTCCTTTAAGTCATAGTATATAGCAAATTCTCTTATAACTTGATAGAAAATTTTATAGGTTAATCCTAACTTGATATAACTATGATTGATTTAGCTTATTCTTAGAGCTTTCAATTTATTTGCTTAAATTAAGTAAATTCAAAAAATAAGTTATGTTTAGTGGAGCATATGATATGGCTTATAAGTCCATTTTAAAGGATAATTCATAAGCATTAAAGGAGATTCTGTTTAGCTTATTAAATTTTATTTTTCTAAACTATACTTATAAATAGTGATAATTTCCAAAATGCCCAACTAACCAAATCATTTTTATCATTAATCATTTATCATTTTCTCATGTAAAATTTCAACCTTTTTTAATTTGACAAGTAGACATACTATAAGGGATTATTTACTAAATTAAGATAAATTAAATAGAGCTATAAATACTTTAATTAATTTTTATAATTATTCGTCTTACTTTTTCATGTTTATTTGTTAAGTCAATATTTGCTAAAATTATCTATTTTTAATTTATCCCAAAAATTTGATTTTATTATCGTAAAAAATACTTTAAGTTTTTAACTTATGGCTTATGAGGATAATTAAATTTTTATCATTATTTAAATATTTTAGTTGCATCAAAATAACCTAAAAAATTCGAATCTATTTATTTCAATTATGTCAAATAATTTCTACTTATTGGACTTAAACTATTTTATAGCTTTAGCTTAAGCTTCTTACCAACAATCAACCAACAAGCTTTAACAAAATCAAATAAACTCTTAGTTGTTTGAGTTAGGTCAGTCTAAATCATTTGCCTAAATTATGCTATTCTTATTAATAAGAACATTAAGTCATTATACTTAAATTATCATCTTAGAATTGATTTGTTACCATTAAAACATTGAAATTAATCTCAATTTTCCTCGGCTTAAAAGAATAATTGGACTAAGCCTTACACTATAACTTGTGTTATGGCATCCCCACAATTCTTTATTCTAAATTCTTTATATAATCTATCTTCTAAGATAAATGTTATTTAAATTATGGCTATACTCTCTCATGATTAAGGTAAGATAATAACAACAAAATATCAAAAAGTCAATCATAATGTAACTGTTTATGTATCACTTAATAATGAAGCAACTTTATTTTAGTATGATATTTGTCAATTAAACAATGAATTTTACAATTCATAAAGTACTTACTCTTTAATGTTAGTTCTCATAAATAGAACATAGCCATAGTAGGAACAAATATCAACATAGATGAAACATTTTATGTTGATAAAATTTATGGATTAAGGATATTTAATATTGAGAAAATTTTTATTATTTGTCATTATAAATAATTAAAAAATCTAATCATACCATCTTATTTAACACCACATTTTTATTTAGCAACCAAAAATTATGTAAATAAAACATATAATAGGGACCAAAATTAGCATTATTTGAGAGTTAATATCCAGCATTAATTTTTTCTTTCATTTCTTACGGAAGCCACTAAGATATAATAATGCATCATATCTTTACAAGCCATCATCTTATGTTAATTCATGATTTTATAAAGTTTTGTGACATTCTAATATAAGTATAGATTGATACAAGTAATTTTCATATTTAATATATAATTTTATACATTTCAAAATGGTATAGACCATATAGGCATATAATCAAATTGATTTTACATATTTTAACTAAAGAAATAAATTACTTAACATCACTTGCTTATATAGTAATTTAAAGATTATCTAATCAAACACTTAGATGGGCCCAAAACTAGAATAGTTTGAGAACTAAGATGTATCCTTCTAAATTTTTCATTTCTTGTTAGACCCATGGGTATATAATCATGAATCCATACTTTTGAAAGCCTTAATCTTATGTTAGACCATGATTGTACAAAGTTTTGTTACATTCCAATATGCATAAATTGGCATAAATAATTTTTGTATTTTATACATAACTTTATACATTTTTAAATGGTGTGGCTAACATAGGTATTTGATTAAAATGATTTCATGTATTTTAACTAAAGGGATAACACTAAATATAATAGTTGGATTATATTTGTTTCATCATCTTAGATTAACTTAAAAATAGAGGAGTTCCTTCCAAATTTCGAAGGAACATTTATTTTTAACCGTTTCACCTCGTAAGTTAGACTTAAGATGCAAGCTTTACCTGCCTCAACTAACTTGTTAGGCTCAGGTTCTGTGGCCCAGGCCTCATTGCTGATGCAAGCATTATCCATAATAGACATGTGATACGACAAATGTGCTTCTTCATCACCAGATCGATTATCCATCTAAACCAAATAAATTTTTCTAACATTTCCAACCCAAATCAATCATTCCATGAGTGTATACGTTGTTGACAATGTCATATGTATTTTGAATGGGTCAAAATTCATGGCATACATCCTTGAAGCAGTGTGTAGAAAATCGGATTGGATGGTTTGACCGCAACCAGCCATAATCAGTCCATTTGTGACCGGCCAGCGATTCTCTTAATAGCCCGTGCCAATTGGCGGAATTGGCCAGTTCAACCGGGGGCTAACATACTAGTAGTTTCTCTCTTTTTTTAAATAAATAAGAATAAAAAAGGGTGCAAGGGTGCCTACCTAAGCACCTAAATGAAAGACAGGTGGGCTATCTGGCTAGGGCATTTTTCATTTTCCCCCAAATTTCCCCTTCTCCCTCACTACCTCCCTCGTCCCCTGCTGTTACCGACAATTCTGCTCCTTGCCTCTGCTGTTGCCAAGTCTTTGTCACCAATTGTCTCAGGAACTCAACTCGCCCTCCCATCGCCCCTCTCTGTCTCTCCTTGCTTGCCCGACATGCCATGGCCTGTGGCTACCTCCTCCCTCCCTCTCTCTCAATCTTAGTCTCTCCCCCCTCTCTCTTTGTCACTCTCTTGCTCTCTCACTCTCTCTTTCCCATCCTGCTCGACATGCCATGGTTCATGACTGTTGCCTCCCTCCTCTCCCTTTCCCTCTCTTTCTCTCTCTCTCTCTCTTGGTCTCCCATGCCCAGCATGCCAAACTGCCCCTCTCTCCCTCTCCAAGACTCCCCTACCTAGCGTGCCACAACCACTTCTCTCTCTCCTCTTATTGTGTTGCCACATGGTTACAAACACAAAGTTAAGAGTATCAGCAATCCTTACTGTCTAACAAGAAACAACTGGACTTGCCAGAGAGATCTGGGTAGAGGATCTGCCAAATCTTATTGAAACGACATCTCATTTTTTAGAACTTCCTAAATTACCCATAGTTTTGAATTTTTGCATTATAATTTGGGTAATATGACCCACTCCTTGACTTTTTATTTGAATGAATCCAGTTTGGCCCACCTACTAAACTAGAATAAGATCTTGAAATTTAACAAAATGATTAGGCTAAAATGGCCTATATCTGTTGAGATAGCTTTGAATGAAATGGCACTATGGATGGCCCAATTTTCAATTAGACAACATCATGTGAGATTAAGATGGAGGGTAGGTGTAAGGTATAAAAATGTAGAGCATCATCTTTTAGCATTACTCACATGGCCTGCTTCTTAGTTTACATGGATGGCTTAAGATGATTTGAATAAAAGACACGAATGCTTTTTCCAAAGGGAATAATCAATGCATTCATATTTCATTTCAGATAAATGATGAGATTAGTAATACATTTGCTTTTTTATTTTTTAGATATATTGTTATTTCAAAATTTCAATGAGCATAAAGGAGGAGGAAATATTGGACTTTGAAGTGTTGAATCAAGCCAAGGTTTTAAATCCATTGAGGTTAGTAATTTTTTGTAATTACATCATTTTAATTATGCTATTTTGATTAATTTGAAACAAATGTGATAGTTTTTTATTTATCTTAGATTATTTATTATGCATTTTAGGTAATAGATATTTTTAAAAAATTAAATATTTTTTATTTAAAAAAATAAGTAAAATAATTATTGCATCATAATTATATCATTCTGATGTCATCAGTTCAAACTAGAGTTGCAACTCAGTTCAACTCGATTCAATTCTTAGTCAAACCTACCCTAACCTTATTTCTAAAAATCCTACCCTACCCTTTTATTAGATCGGTTTGGTTCTAGGTCGACCCTACCCTATTTCTTTTACCATCAGGTTGGTTTGGTTCCGATTCCAAATTGGTTCCATAATAATTTGTCCCCAAAGAAAGCAAATTGAATTTGAGAAAATTTAAAAGAACAAAGATCCATGCATCCACTAATTTAACAATCAAATGTCAGATAGATGAAGGTTATATCAACACAAGAACTTCAAAGAAAATTCTAGAATGGCTTAATAATCAACTATCACCACCTAGGCCAAATTGATGCAATAAATGAGAAGAAAGAGTAGACCATGAAATAAATGTGTATGAGGGAATTATCAAGTACATGTAACGAAAATAGATCATAAGATTAGGAAGGCTGGTTATTTGTGATTCCTCAATGGAAGGCCTAGGAGAAAGTAGTCAGAGGAAAGCACCCATGGTAACTTAGAATATAGCCCATGCTAAAATGCACTCATGCAATAATAATACACAAGAAAAGATGACTTAGAAATCATTTTTATTATTGAGATGGACTCTAAGTTTCCCAAAGCTACCCTAGCTTCCTCTGGATATTGGCTTAAAGCCATTCATAGCACTTGACCTCCTGTAAGCATGTACCATCTCAAGACTTCAATTGTCCTCTTTTTTTGGGGGACTTTTTTTTTCTTTCAACTTCTCACAGGCACTAAATGCCAATCAAACATGCTGGTTTAGAGGTCAAGTGTCACAATAGTTTCTCTAAGAGGTTGTTTGTACTCCATCCCCAACTCAAAAGGCTAAAAAATGGGTGGGTAGCTTGTGCCAATAAACTTTATTAGCAAAAGTCAACAATTAGAAGGAATTTAACAAGAGCTAATGAAAGATGAGTTCTTATAGGAAGATGTCTTTCAAAAGAATCTAAGGCATGAATGTTGTGCCAGTTTGCTTAAAATCATTTGGTGGGTGTAGAAAAGATTCAAAAGAAGCATTTGAAAGGTAACAGATAGCGAAGATGAGATTTTTGGCGGTGGTTGTCCTTTACATTTATCTGCATGCTTGGTGCTGCTTTCATGTTGTGTGTTTCTTTTGGCTCTTAGCAACCTAATTCACAATGTAGAAGAAACGATGGGGAGACAAGGTAAGAAATGAAGATCTACAAACATGTGGTCCATGCACAGAACACAAGTCATGCTAGAAAATCTCTTCCTCTTCCCCTACATCATGCTTTTATATTGTTGCCAACAATTTAGATACATTCAAATAATTTACAGTTGCTTCCCACAATGAAGATACTTGGACTATGTGCACGCCTCTCTTGAAATTTCAAGTTTTCAACCAAGCTTTTGAAAATAGGAGCGAATCATTGTGAGAGGATGAGGCAGCATCGACAATTTGGGGATGCTGTACAAGATTGGAATTTGGGGCTCAAGGATGAGGTAGCAACTAAAAGAACTAAAGAAGAAAGGGGTAATGGCTAGAAGAGATGATTCAAGATGCAAAGTTTTGACTTGCGAATGCAGATGCAATGGCTGGCTGGAAGAAGTGAGTGGAAATGGCTTGAAGCTTGGAAGAGGAAATGAAAAAAATGCCAAAATCTAACCTATCTTTCCACTTAACCCCCTTTCTACATAAGGTAGCACCCATTCTTTTTATATATATTTTTATTTGCATATGCTATGCGGGTCATTTCGGGTACCTGAACCAAACCGAATTGATTTTGACATGAGGGTCAGAAGGGCCTACCCAAACCAACCTTATGGGTAATTCAAGTGGAACCAACCCTAGTTGAAGTTGGTTCACTCCACTTATTAGACCAAAACCGGACACTCAAATAGTTCAACATCCAGTCTGGTTTTCTAAACATTGCATTGAAGGTGTCATATGTATTTTGGTTGAGGTAGACATTCACTACATACCTTATTAAAGATGTCATATGTATTTTGGTTCATTACATGTGAAAATCACCTCAAATAAACTACTGTTTGAAGACATCACTATTTGTCACAAACTTGGCTCTGTGGCTGGACCAGGGTTTTAACATAGTTTGAGATAAGTTCAGCGCATTGTACATATATAATAAATACTCTAATTCATTTGGGAACTGGATACAAGAAGTGGAAAAGATAACGAAAAAGTGAAATTTAAAAACTGGACCAGAAAAAAGAAATCATGTTATAGGATATGATTAAATTATTAAAATAAATTGAATAAATATAAAATACAAAGACTTTTTAGATGAAAACATCAAGAATAATAATAATAATAATAATAAGAACAAGAAGAAGAAGAAGAAGAAGAAGAAGAAGAAAAAGAAGAAGAAGAAGAAGAAGAAGAATAAGAGCATAGTAGAGTTGTTGAGTGACTTACATATCATATCAATTCAACAATTTTAGATGAAATGCATTTCAAATTGATCCCAATTGTATGTCATCTATAACCTTACAACAATTCAATCCATTTTAGCAAACAAGGCCCAAAGTTAAGGTTTGAGCTCTAGCTACAACTCCGCAAGTTGACCCAAAACCAAAGCCTAGGCAAGGCTAGGTTTTCTAGTGTCGTTTCTTAAGGTAGTGAAGTGAGTCCATGGTAATGCTAATACAAAAATTCCATGAAGATGGTTAATTTAGGCCCACAATTTATGTATAGGCTAAATCTAATTTATTCATCATGTTTTAACATCATTTATTTAGTTAAAATTTAAAAATTATTTCAATTGAAAACTTAAATAGGCTATAAACAAAGAGAGAATTTTGATGGGTGCATGTCAACTCCCTAATGAAATAAATTTTATTATTTACTTAAGTCTTTCACTAAGATAAAATTTTACTTCTAATCTATATAAATTATGCTTAACATGATAAATGGATTAATTAAACTTATAAGTGACTAGTATGATATTACATATATTTTAAAATTAGAAAATATAATATTTAACTAGAAAAATAAATTATATATGCCTATTTAAATATATGTATGTAAATATATATATGACAATTTATGATACTTATATGTAATATTTTAAATTTTAAATTTTGTATTACATTTGGCTTACCTAAATATTTGATATAAATTAAAAATATATTAAAATATATGCAAACAAATATATTAAAATATGTAAATTTTGAAGTATAAACTTTGCCCCTCCTCCCTTTCCAATCTCCCAAGGTCCTTGCCCCACTGCTCATTGCATTCCATGTGTATAAGTTAGGGGTGCAACTTGGGTCGGGTACCTGTGAACCGAATTGAAACCAAACCAATTTTATCTAGGTTCGGTTCCATCTAAATTACCCATAGGGTCTATTTGAGTAAGCCCTTCCTACCTGCATATATAAATCAGTTCAATTTGGTTTGGGCATTTGGGTACCCGGAACCGAACCGACCCGCATACATGTGTATAAAAAAAGTAAAAACCTAGACCTAAGTTGTATGCAGTTGCAACTCCTATGATCTTGCCCTCACCCTTTTTCAATCTTTCCCAATTTCCCTCCCCTTCTCTCTCGCACCTCCCCCTTCTCCAAATGCTTTCTCTTTCACGAGCTGATGGGAAGAGAGTCAAATCCAAATGGAAAAAACTAGAGGAAAATTATTTATAAGGTTGTTTCTCATAATCAACTGAATAGGTTTGGGTAGCAAGATTCACTACTACATTGTTGAAAAAATGCAGCTCTTCTTCATTCTCTTTAGCTAATGCCGGAGGAGGAAGTCCATCAGCTTGCGAGGGTTTCTTAGGCATGCAAGATGTCAAGACGCCATTGTTTGAAATGCTACTCTTGAATATTTTAGAGAAGTTTTTCTCCCACCTTCTGAAATTGCATGTTGTAAATTGATAAGCAACCTCTATATATTTCTTGAAAGATAGGAGAAGAAGAATGTGTTCCTCTTTTCTAATTTGGGAATGATTTTCAATTTGTGTCATCCACGGTTAAATAGATTGGTCATTGCATTCACCTTTGGTTTGAGATGAATACGTTCTGCATCTAACTTCAACAAAAGGAATATTTCATAGGTGAAATATATATCAGATCCTTGCAAAAGGAGTGGAGTCAGACCATGATGGTCTCCTATGACAAAAATTAAGATGATCTACATCTTGGGTTTGTTATGAAAGGGGAAGGCGAAGAATGATGGTGGATTGACTCAGTGTGTGATTGTGGTCCACCAAATGAATGAATAGACATGCGTCCAAGGCCAAGTGATCATCATCATTTTTCCCACTTCTTGTAAGGGTCTGATATTTGAAAGTGGAGCTAGCATGCTAGTGCTCTAGAAATGGATATGCATGTGCATCTATTGCATGCTATGTTTTCTATTAAATAGCTTATGATTATTTTATTAATGAAGTGAAGGGCAATAATTGGAGTGAGATGGAGACTTGCTACTTTTGATTTTTTGGACTCATTGGATTTCAGGCTTTATGAGGGTATTTTAGTAATTTATTATTCAATACATCATGTATATAGTTTCCATTCTATAGGTTGATAGGATTTATATCAAAAATGAAAATGCTACACAGGTGATTTTGCAATTTCTAGGAGATGGTTTTGAAATGCTTGCTGGGATCAAGCTTTTTATTCCTTATTTCTGCCTTTAACCTCTCTTGCAGCACAATGAAGAGGACATGGAACCAATTTTGACTCGGAACCAAACTGTCATGCCCCACCTTCCAAGGCATGATTTATCATTTTACACTAGGATTTCACCTAAATATGCCTACTTTAAGGGTGGGGTGCTCAAGTCCCATTGTTCAACTTGACTAGTTTCTATAGAAAAATGAACAGCGTATCCCCTAAATTATTATTGTTTAACTTGTACAATTATTTAGCAAAATTAATATAGTCACAATGTAAATTCTAAAACAAACACTTACACACATCCATCCCACAGCGCAAGATCTGGGTAGAATCATAATGGTAGTAAACCCAATTAACTAATATATAATTCATTTACAATATCAATATGACATGCCATTCCATCTATTATACATCAATGAAAATCTATTAAATACAATTAGCTAACTACCAATACATAATGAAATTTATGTTTACAATTCATAATATCACAATGAATAAGTCTTCAATCTTGCTCAACAATCCCAACCCATAGTTGGAAAATCTTCACCTGGCCTGTTAGCTAAAAGAATAAATAAGAAGGCATGAGTTTGGGCAACTTAGTAAGTAGGCAACTATTATACAAAATAATAATCAATAATCAAGGACGTTACATGCTCATAATCAAACATATAAAATCATTCCCAACATTAAGACATAATACACGATTTTTTTCATTTTATTTAACTATTCTTAACATAGTCACAATAGCATACTATACATGATCCATTTCTAAACAAAATTAGAGGATACGCTCTATCCTCAATGATCACATATCCATATCCTATATTGAATTCCAATTATTCCAATCTAAGGGATATCCAGTATCCCTAATAATCCAAATGCATCAATCTTAAAGACAAAAAAGGGATGTTCACAATCCCCAACTAAACAACTATGCCCAGATATAATCAAATAGAATATTCATCCCCAATAGCACAATATAGCAAATCAAAGGAGGGGCACCTACTTACCTCAAGTTCTTAGCTCCCAACCATTCCTCCAACTCTATACCTTTTCATCCTTCTCAAATAATTTTGTATAGGGTAAAATCTCATTCATTTCAAATATAGCTCAAAATAATTTCTTCCCAACCAATAAGTATGATTTATGGCTAAACCCATATATTTCACAAGTGCATAATTCCATACTCATCATTTTTCAGCATAAACACTCTAGCCTTTCTCACCATAAGAAAGCCATATAAGCTATTCATATTCATATTATATGAGAACAGTCAAAATTTAACATATTCAACAAAGTTTCTTAAGGAATCTTACTCCTAATCATATATAATTATCATACAATATAACTGGCAAGTAATTGACTTTTATAATAATCTAATTAGGTGTTTAATACCATCAATTTGTGGCTTACGTGCCCCAAACATATAAATCTTCTTTAACCGTGACTTAGGGCATAACACAAATTTCATTTCCATTGGCCCAAATTGACCCAAACAAGCCTCATAACATAATTATTTCAATATTAATCAATTTTCCCATGTTAGTTTTATATAATTCATGAAATTCCCCAAAATTTACTATTCATAGAACCCTAACAAGCCAAAAATCATGATTTTCAAACCCAATTCACTCCCAATGTATGATAATTAACTAAATACTCATTTTCCCCATAATTACTCATATCATTT
This sequence comes from Pouteria campechiana, assembly GCA_036873735.1. Taxonomy (NCBI): domain Eukaryota; kingdom Viridiplantae; phylum Streptophyta; class Magnoliopsida; order Ericales; family Sapotaceae; genus Pouteria; species Pouteria campechiana. The sequence goes on from JAYJMB010033399.1 coordinate 30,800, forward strand.
TCTTCTAAAAGTTACTTTTCAAAAAATTATACAAAACCCTAGTTTACAAAAATCTCAAATTCGGATAGTAAAGAGCATCTTACCATGGAATCCATGCACGACATCATCCCATAAACATGCTTCCAAGCCCAAATTTCCAAGCAGCTCCCTTAAATCACCAAGATCCAGATCTTCTTCCATTTCCCACCGTCCAAATTCCAAAAACCCAAGCCAAGAGGCATGCTAGCTTGATTACCCATCTTAATCCCCATGCTTACTAGCAAAATTGGTGACAAATGGGGCATAATGGAGCTGGGGAAGAAAGAACAACATTAAGAGAGAAAATGGGATGGATAAGAATAAAAATAGAATGAGTTTAGGGCTTAAAAAATTGAGTTTTTCCAGTGCTCCGGTGAGTCAGTGGACTCTTGTTGCAGCAGGGAAAAGCCTTGTCACGACAAGGTCTTCCTAGATGGCCAAAACAGACATTTTTTGGGGCATTACTGTGGCAAAAACCACCTTGCCATAGCAAAAAATTGGCTTGCTACAGCAAGGTAAAGTCTTATCATGGCAAGCTCCTACTGGATGCCCAAAAGTCCATTTTCTAGAGCCTTGCCGCAGCAGAGAAAAGTCTTATCGCGGCAAGCTCCTTCTGTCCAATATAGTGTCAGTATTTTTATCATAACTTTCATGTATGATGTCTAAATGAACTAATTTTAAGGCATTAGAAATTTAAGTTCAAGGGTTACAACTGTTATGTTAAAAACCTTTTCTAAATTAGCCCACAAACATGTCAAAAATTTCCATGAAGTTGACCCATCACATTCATCTCATTATTTTTCATTCATTTGGAATATCTTTGTTATATTAATTATAACATTGTCATACAACATCTAAATTGAGTGATATTTCTTTCATTAGATAGATAATTTCATTACCTACAACTTTAATTTTGAACATATTTTCAAATTAATCCATTATGTATGTCCAAATTCAATCACAATAAACCCTTTTTCTAAATTCAGCTTTTACACTTATGAAAAATCACCATAGCCCCATTTTATATAAAACACTTCAAATCTCCCAATAATCACTTCTCACACATGACATACATGAAAGTAGACCTTTTTATACTCTTTACCACTTTATTTGAAGTCAATTTCCAAAAATCTTTCATTCAGTTGTTTTTAACTGAATTTCTCTAATTCTTTTTTTGCTATAATGACTTCAAATGCCATTTTTATTCTAAATGCATCCAAATTTTAAACCAAGATTCCCCACACATCACATACATGTAAAAATATGTTCATTCTATTTTTCATCTAATTTGAGGTCAATTATCAAAAGTCACTTATTCAGTTCATTTTAACTGAATTTTTTATCATAAGTAACTTCATATGCCATTTTCATTCCAAGTTACATCTAAAACTCAAATTAATATTTCACACACATTACAATACACATAATGACTAGTTTAGGGCCTTTGTATAGCTCAAATACATGCTTTTGCTCAAATTCACCTATTGAATTCTTTTCACATAACCTTCCACTTCATAGAACAAAATTGCAAAATTATCTCAAAATTTTGATTCAATATCTCATACACATCACATTATATATAATAATCATGCTACATTGGTCATTCATGTCATATACATGACTTTACTTAAAACCATTACTTGTGTTCATGTCACTCCATTCAATCTTCCATAACAAATTCTTTATAAAGCACCATGTATTACCTCAATTCTTCACTTTACTATAATATGAAAAATTTCTCCCAAATTTCAACACCACATGTGTTACACAAACCTTGAAAAAAAAGTCTAGGGTTGACCTTGAACCAAACTGATCTAATAAAAGGGTAGAGTAGTTTTTTTAGAAATAGAGTTAGAGTTGGTTTGACTAAGAATCAAACCAAACTAACCCAAGTTGCTCCCCTAGTATAAGTCAAGGTCCAGTTCTATCCTCTTCAAAAACAAACCAAAACTACTCAAATGGTAGACGCTCATTTCTTTCTCCTCACCTTCCCAATGCAAGGCCACATTAACCCGGCCATCCAATTTGCCAAGTGTCTTACAAAAGCTGGAGCCAATGTCACCTTTGCCACCACATCTTGAGCCCTAAAGCGCATGGTAAAATCTAGGAATTTTGAGAGGCTAAGCTATGCCTCTTTCTTTGATGGCTATGATGGTAGCAATCCTATGCTAAATTTAATTTAATACTATGAGATGCTTAGAGAAGTTGGTGTGTGGTCTATCTCCAGCCTCATAAGCACTTTTGCTGAAGAGGGTTGCCCTATAGCATGCGTTGTGTACACCAACCTCCTTTCTTGGGCAGCTAAAGTCGCAAGAGATATGAGCGTTGAATCCCTGTTCCTCTAGATCCATCCTACAACTACCCTCATTGCTTACTACCACTACTACCATGGCTAAGAAGACCTATTAATCAGTGGTAGCAAAGATCCTTCATTTTCAGTAGAATTGTCGGGTCTTCCACTCCTCATGGTAAAAGATCTCCTATCCTTCTTCCTACCTACAAACAACTAAATTTTCATCCTCCCTTCTCTGAAAGAGATATTCGAAGTTGTGGAGAGAGAATCTAGCTCCAGAGTACTTATGAACACATTTAATGCATTAGAAGGAGACTTTTTGAAAGCTATGGATAAACTGGAGGCGTTTGGTGTAGGGCCATTGATCCCATTGGCTTTATTGGATAAGAGGGAGATGTTAGACACATCCTTTGGGTGATTTACTTGAATCTTCAAGGGAATATGTTGAATGGCTGGAGTCTAAACTGGTTTCTTCAGTAGTTTATGTTTCCTTTGGCAGTATTTCAATGCTCCCAAAGAATCAGATGCTAGAGATTTTAGATGGGCTAGGAGGAAGTTGTCATCCCTTCCTATGGGTCGTTCGACCTATTGAGGATGGAGTGGAAACTTATACTGAGTTATGGAAGAAAATAAGAATCGTAGAGGATACAAAACAAGGGCTTGTAGTGCCATGGTGTTCCTAGGTTGAGGTCCTGTCACACCTTGCTATTGGGTGCTTTGTATCTCATTATGGTTGGAACTCGACATTGGAGAGCTTCAGTGTGGGTGTTTTAGTGGTGGGATTTCCTCAATGGTCATACTAGCCAATTAATATAAAGATGGTGGAAAGTGTTTGGAAGACAAGCATTCGACCAAAGGTGAATGATGTTGATGTTTCGAAGGAGGAGCACTAAGGAGGTGTTTGGATTTGGTGAAGCGAGGAGAAGACAGGCAAGTGATGACAAGAAATGCAGTGAAATGGAGAGGCTCTTCAAGAAGAATATTCAAGCACTTGTGGACAAAATGAGAAATCATGCTATTGAGGTTAGAAACGTAAATATTGAATGATCTTAGCCATCTATGTGGCTCCTCAAGTGAAATTAAGTAGAATAAAGTGTTTGAAGAGCGAGTGCTTTAGATGTTTTAATTCATATCTATTATGTCACCCTATAAAGGGATTTTAATTGTTGTGGGAAGAGTAAATAATGATTGATCTTAGCCTTCTATTTGGATCCTTAAGTGAAATTAGATCCAAGTAGAATAAAGTGTTTGAAGAGTGAGCATTTTAGATGTTTTTATTTAGATTGTATATGTCACCCTATTAAGGGATTGTAATTGTTATGGTAAGTAATCGCTTGTTAATTTTTGATTGAAAAATAAGGGGCCTTAGGTCCTATCTTCTTTATCTCATCATCATCTAGTAAATTATATTTTATATTCCAAAAGCTTCTTTATATAGCGTAAGGTAAGGTACATGGTTTGTGAAGAATCAGGTTGATATTAATAGAAAATTCCTAGAAGGAGAAGACACAACTAAAGGGAACACAAGGCCATTGAAATAATTGGAGGTGCCACTTTTTTTTTTTCAATCCTAAGGAAAATGTCTTACTATGTATTTGGCTAATTTACATTTTCGTTTTCAACCTTTTCAACTTCATAATTTTTACCCATAGCTATTGATTTTATATATTAACCCATACTTTTAGAAATATTTTATGAAAAGTCTCATCTAACTAATTGCATTAAGGTTTCTAATGTAAGTCAAAGCTAATTCTTAAATGGCTAACTTTAGGGGGAATAGTTAAGAACAATGGATTATCCTAATTCAAGTGGCGATCCATTTCTCCTTTCTTTGGTCAAATTGGTTGTGTTTGGGTTGCATCCAAACCTGCTCTCTAGATAATCTTGGATAAAAATCCTCCAAGACAGAGAAAATATTAGAGGGTACTGGGGGTGGTCCCAATGCGGGTACTATGATGCTTAAGTGTAACACCCTACACTCCCACCTTAGGCTTTTTAATCATGCCATCCCGAGACCAATGCAAGACGCTACCATCTTATATTTCAGAGGAGAATCTTATAAAAAATTTGACAGTCTCCCTTGAAATATAAGGCATTTGCACCTGATATACATGTGTAATATCACATACCATTAATAATCATGCAATATAAAACATCA
>JAYJMB010033410.1:0-35267 GCA_036873735.1 Pouteria campechiana
GGTGCAAAAGATGAAGTATTAGGTGCAAAAGATGAAGTATTAGGAGAATAAAATATGGCATTTTGCATTCTCATCACATGGTATGGCTTGGAGATATTTAAAACAAGCTTCAGGAGTCTTTACAGCAACCTTCGGAGTAAAAAGTAATACTTTGGAGATGTTATAAATGTTCATTGGAGTAGATAGAAAAACTTTGGACAAGTCACAACGTAACTTCAGAGTGGCCATAGCTCACTTCAGAGTAAATTGAGAAGCTTCAGATATGTTACAGTGAAGCTTCAGAGATAATTGGAAAGTGTCAGAGAAAAATGCAAGATAAGCTTCGGAATCCTTACAGTGTGTTTCGAAATTGTCTCAAACATACTTTGGAGTATTTTTCAAAGCTTTGGAATCTTACAACGCACTTCAGAGATAATTAAGAAAGCTTTGGAATAGTCACAGAGAAGCTTCAGACAAGTTGTAGGATGCTTCGAAGAAAGTTGAAAAGCTTCAGAGTAGTCATGGAAGTTTTGGAGATGTCACAGTACACTTCAGAAATAACAAGACAAACTTCGCAGATAATCAGCTATGCTTCAGAAAACTTGGAGTCATGCTTTGGAGATGTTAAACAAAGCTTCGGTCACTTTTCTGAAAGCATTCTAAGTTCAGAAAATTTGAAGTTCTTTACACAAGTGAATGTCACAACTAAGAAGGATTATAATCACTTTGGAGAATCTGAAGAAAACAACTTAGATTATCCAAAATCAGTTAAGACACCATCTGTTCACTTGTCTTTTCGGAATATCTGAAGAACTAAGTTCGGAACACTTGATATGAAAGTGAACGTTCGGAAAAGTCAGTGACAAAGTTGTAGACCAATACTAGATTTTAGCAAAGTCAGATGTCAGACAAAAGATAAGGTAAAGAAAAATATTTTTAAACATTTGAATGCCTACCAAAGTCACCAACGAAAAAATCTCTCTGAACCTATAAAAGGGAGATTCAAAAGCAAAAAAAAAATACAACTGATTGAATATCATTTAAACATTGCTGTTTACATGAAAAGCATTCAAAATCTTCTTCCAAAAAATCAACTCCAACGGATATAACTTAGTTAGAGCTCTCAAAGTTCAAATCTCTTCTCTCAAGGACTTTGACTCTTTCACTCTTACTAATTCATTTACTTAGAATTTTGAATTTATGTACAAGTTTGCCTAAGTAAGAGGCATTAATTTGTACACTTTATTTTAGTGTTTGACAACATAAGTGCAGAGTGCTTGGTGTTTACGTATTGAGATAAGCAAGTAGGGAACTTGCTGAAAGGGTGTAAGCTTATTGGTGAGCTTTGAAAACTAACAAGTTGCAAAAGTTTTTCGTTAGCTTGGAAAACCAATAAGTTGGTTGGTGAGATTGTTGTAAAACCAATAAGTTTGGTTGGTTCTGAGCTTTTGCCTATGTTCTTAGCCATAGTCCTTAATTCCCCGCTTCTTATCCCTAATCATATTATGTTCCTCTTCCCCCCTTTCCACCACACTGGCTCTCTCCAAGATGTCCGCGTATTTCATTAACATAAAGGGAGCCACATCATACTCTTCAATTGTCCTCTTTCCCTAATACAAGGACATGAATGCTGTTGCCCTCCTAGCCCTCTCACTAGTTGTTACATATCAATGGAGGAACCTCTCACTGAAATCTGCCCATGTCATGTTTATCCCATCACCAAGTATTGCATGCTTCTCTGTGTTCCACCAATGTTCAGCATCTCCTTCTAGTTTATAGACTACATACGGTACTTTGTGCCCCTTAGGACACCTCATGTAGGTGAAAACCTTTTCCATTCCTGTGATACACTCATCCACCACCTTATAATCCTTCTCTCCCTTTAAGGTTGGAGGCTTCATGTTGTGAAGCATCTTCATATTCAACTCTTGTCCAGGCTACTGTTGTATCATCTGTACAAAGTCCACTGCATAGTTCCTTGGGCTATTCTGCCTTTTGGCCAATTCTGGTTCACTAGGTCCAGCCTACTATGTGGATTCTCCAGTCGACCTCCTCTATGCCTAGAGAAGCTCCTGTAATGTCTGAGCCATCCCTAGCATCATGTTCATCATGGCTCCAAACTCTATTGCCCCCACTTGTGGAACAGTCCCTCCTCTAGACCTTGGCACATCCAGTCTACTACTTCCTGCAATTGTTGGCCCTCTTTCAACCTCTGGGGTTTCCACATTCTCTTGATCATTCTCTCTTTTGCTAGAAGCCTCATTATGTTCTTCCTACTCAACAATTTTAGGTGTATTCTCCTGCTCTCTTGGTGCTTCTCTCAGTACTTCCCTCCTAGGAGCCTCTTCTTGTGCCTCTTTGATCACCACACCTATGGTCCGTGACTTGATCACACTTCTTACAGGCTCCTCCTCCACCATAGGGGATTTTCCCTTATCAGCACACTTCCTTGGTGCCATTCTGCACCAATGAATAATATATCATTACACAAAAGCAAACTAATTAGCACTTATGTAATTCATTCACAAGACTTGAGAGTGGAATTGCCTAGGGTCTCTAATTCCATTCCCTATACTAGCACTCCCCCACTATCAATGATTTCTCTCTCTCATTTCTAATTGTCACAACCTTTCTATCACTTTGGTCTCCTAGTTATTATCATGCCTTAACAAGACTAACCTAGCTCTGACACAACTTTGTAACACCCCTAAATTCATATTTCAGAGAAAGATCCAGCCAAAAATCTAGCAGTCCCCCCTGAAATATGAGGGTTTCCAAACCTATACATACATTTGATCATTCATGTATACCATATACATTCACAAATCCTCCTATATCCACAGTCCCATGGACTAACTAGTAGTCTTATGGCATGAAAATAACTAAGAATCAATAATCAATGAATAATAAGAATTTAAACCTCTCCTTATACATCATCCACTAGTAATGAATCAATAATGATAAGTCACATAATCCACTAAAATCTCTCTTTAATAAATAATCAACAGTTAAATAAAGAATGTCAGTCCATTGCTATTAGTTTCCATTTCAGGCACTAACCCCCAGTTGGGCTCATCCATCATGCCTGGCATCTAAAACATAGAAAAGGGTGAGTCTGGGCAAACTCAGTAAGTAGGGAACAATGGTAAAACCTTGTAAATCATGCATAAAGTTGCACAAACCAATACATGCCAGTGTAATCATATTTCATTCAATCCAAGCATGCTCATAAGCAATTAAACATACAAATTTAATGTATCAGTTGCTATAAAGGCCACCACTTAACCACACAGGCTTTGTATGCCACACAAGCAATCTATCGGCCACACAGACCATCCATATGCCACATAGGTCATCCATACACCTCATAGGCAACACCATAGCCACACAGGCTCGTCATGTATGTCATATATGCATCCACATGAACTTTACTACCATGTCATACTGACACATATCACATTACAAGAACAAAAGTAATCTCAACAAGATGAGTAACAATCTATTCAAAACATCAAATGCATGTGGTAAAGTCAAGTAAAAAGCACATTCCATAAACACATCTCAAATCATTAACAAACATGATAAATCGTAGTGCTCGTATGCCAAACATCTAATATACTCAATCACACATAATTTGGTAAGAAACTTACTTATTATTCTTCACAAATCCGGATTTCTTCCTTCTATGCCAAGGGACTAAAATAATCCACTCTTTCAATCAAGTCTCAAATCCTACACTCATCATAACATATTCAATGGTTTACATATTACAATTACGCAATTTAATATCCCTTTCATTATCACCAACTTACCAAGTTCAATTCTAAGGTTTTCCATTCCCATTCACCAATTCAATGTTTCTACACTTTATACATCATCTTTTAAGGTAATAATCATTCAATTTCTCGTGTTTCTCAATTTATAGTTTAGTAATTCCATGGATTTGCAAAATAGCGCTTATCTTTTGCATAATTGACTTCCCATTGATAAATTTTCATACATGATTTATCATAGTCTAGTTTCTGCATGATTCTACTTCATTATTAACATGATTAAATACATTAATCATTAATAATCATACATAACATGTTACTCATGATCTCCATAAAGTAAACAACCCTTAGTTTCATAATTTTCAATCCAATTCTTTAGACCAATGCAAATTCACATTAATCTTATCATGTATCACACATAAACCATTGTCAAATTCATGCAGCTCATTCATCACAACCTCAACTAAGTAACAACCCTAAATTTCAAATATTTCATGAAACAAATTAGGGTTTTTCATTCTAAGATTATTTTCTCTTAATTTGTCATGAATTTCTCATTCAAAACACTTCAATTCAACACCCTTTTTTATGGTTCAATGATACCTACAAATTTGATCTTCAATATAACCCTACCAAATCCCTAATTTATTTCCCCCAACATCATACAACTCTTGTAAATCATGATTTCCCATGCTAAAAGTAAATCAAAACATCATATTTAAACTCACCTTTCATGTTGGAAAACCAAAGAATATTGCTGCCCACTTGATATATTGATTGACTGATGAAAACCTTGTTGCTCACTTAGATTAGACGAAGGAGAAATTATTGAATGATGAATATGGATTCTGATTGACGTTGAGATGGAGGAAGGAAGTAAGCTATTTGCATTGAGAAGGAGGGGAGAAGGAGGTTGTTGGCGTGAGTTTAATGGGAGAGCAATTAGGGTTCTCGTCTAATATAATTTATGTAGCTTGCAACCCAATTTAGAAACTCCATATGTGTCCTAATTAAGCCCCTCTCTAATTAACATATTTTCTATAATTAGAAGTCAGCAACTCCAATTAAACTCCTCAATTGATGCAATTACTGACATTAAATTTTCTACCATGAGTCCAATATTTCCCAACTGATTTCACATTAGATTTTGAAATTAATTTCTGTTACAATTTGGATAGTTGTAACATGTATAATATACATGTGTCAATAATTCACTAATCTATAAATGTGATTAACATAATTTTCTGTAATCAATAGTAATCAAAACTGGGCAGCAACTAAATTATCAACTTACTTCTAATATTGTATGGTAATATGCTAATTTATACACCATAATCCATGTCCCATAAAAACTAAATTTTCGTACAATTAAATCATCACATGCAAAGCTATATAAGTACTTTTAATCATACCTAAATTAGGCAGCAATTTGATCATCAATTAACATTCAAGATTTCCATAAAAATCCAATTTTAACTTAACACACATGTCATTGTCATAAATGTCACTTGTCTCAAATATTTGGCACATATAGGGGCTGATTCATCAAAAGTGGTAAACTTTGTTGTGAATTTTCTAATGAATCAAAAATCATTAAATTCTAGTTTTTCATGAAAAGTTATAGCCAAAATACTACAACAATCTCCAATCAAGAGGCTTCACTTTATGGGGCCCACGACTCAAAATATAAGCCTAATTAGGAAATCTAGTAAACATGAAAGTTTTATTTATTATAATTATTTGAACAATACCAAACCAATCACCCAATTTTGAGTTCCTACAAAGAAGATATGGTCAAAAATACTAAAACTATTCTAGAAGGGTGAAATTACTAAAAATACCAAAATTATATTAAATTTTCAATTATTTAGGGCCACCAATTACCAAAAATTTTATTATAATTAAAAATTATATTTACCAAAATTTGGGTTATCATAGAAATCTAGCCATAAGACATAATCGGCAGATAAGTGAAGGGTGTCCCAATCCACTTGTGGGTCTCCCTATGATGAAAGAGATGATGGAGAGCTCAATCACTCGATGCACATCAATAGACAACCCTGTATGAATGGCATGGTTAAGAATAGCTTGCTCCCTTGTAACATCAGACACATGTTGGAAGGCAATGTTTTTGCTAAAATAAAATAATGCCATGCCTTGCTTGTTGCTCCCAACTGCCCTCTACTTGAAAAATTGATTAACTTATCATGCACAGTCTTCCACTTACTGCCAGAATGAGCAAGTTAAGAAATAATAGCATCATAATCCAGTCCTTGTGCCAACCAAAGAGAGTATTTGTCTTCTTTAATTTCCTCTAACTTGAAAGCTTGATTAATAGTAACTTTATCAAAAGAAACCATTTGACCATTTACCAATACTTTCAGCTCCCTAGAGTCTGCTCTAAACTGCTCTCTAGCATTAGCATAAAACTCTCTAACCAGTAGCACCACTGTCGCCTCTAGCTGACCCGTGAAGGACATCCAATGCCAAGGTTGAATAAGGTTAGCTATATTATTAGAAGTTGTGTCCAAACCTCTTTCCCTTATACCTTCATGATTAATTATGGAATTTTTGAAAATTTATTCCCCTCATTCATTATAGAATGTGGGTACAGGTTGTGCATTAGGATCTCTTGTCCTTCTCTTCCTAGAGGGATAGGCACACAAAGATTTTCTTGGAGGCATGGTGACAGTGCTAGAAGGAGTGTAGTAGCACAACACTTGAGCAATCACATTGAATCAATTCTACCAAGGTTCCTCAAAATCAAACTCCACCACTCCACATTTACACACAATTTATTCTCAAAATCAAATTAAGAAGTAATTCAGAACTTGCTTAGAGGCTTGGCATGAAATATTAGAAGTTAATAAGAAATCTTAGAATATCAAAAGCAAATCAGAGGATGAACAAAAGTTTCACCAAGATCACAGAAGTAATATAGAACGCGGACATGGTGCGCAAAAGCAATGGAGAAGCATTGTCCTGTTACACAAAAGTAACCCAAAATAATAATAAGCTATGAAGAATCAATCTAGAAGATACTCTAGACATTCAGAACCATGCTAAGAGAATTCTCAAATTTCTAGAAGGAATGTAGAAGCATCATCAAGAACATGGAAATAATGCAAAAACATTCTCACTTTATGCAGAATATTAACACGCTGCACAGAAGCAATGCAGAACCATGTCATGTTACACATAGGCAATGCATAACTCTATCACGTTTCATAGAAGCAATGTAGAACTCAAATTAGAGGCAACTTAGAATTTCTTCAGAAGCCTTATGACCGTTGAAGGACAAGACAGTGGACAAAAATTCTGAAGAGGATACTACCGAAATTCACTTTTCAAAAAAAATTCTTAAGAACCACTTCAAAAGATCTGTTAAATCATAAATTGAAACACAAAAGTTCTGAGAACACTACTCAAAATTTCTAAACCCTGACAATATGCAAAAGTCATCACCAAACCTTGCCTAACTAATTTGAAACAATGCCAAGGGTTGCAACGACTAAAACTTTTAAAATCCTATATATAGAGAGAGAAAGAGGATTAAGACAACATTAAAACATAATAATGATTACACTAAAAATCATCTTTGATTCAAGAAAGAGCATTCACACCTTTCCATCATTCAACTCTAGCTACTATGACACTGCCAAAGCATTCAAAATCTTCAAAATCATATTTGCATCAACTTCAAAAGGAGTTTGAATCTGATCTCATTGCTTACTTTATTCTTTCAATTAAGATTTAATTTTTGTACATATTCACCTAAGTAAGAGGCATTATTTTGTACATTCCATTTGAAAAACAAAGAGTTAGTTGGTAAGCTCTATGAAAGCAAAAGTTTGTAAAAGTTTCTAGTTAGCTTTGAAAAATCAATAAGTTAGTTGGTAAGCTTGGAAACCAACATGTACAAGTTAGTTGGTAAGTTTGAAAACCAATGCGTAAAAGTTTCTGGTGAACTTGGAAAACCAGTAAATTATTGGTAAACTTGCAAAACCAACAAGTGTTATAGTGGAACCTAAGCTCAGTAAAGAAGACTGATTAAGAGAAGTGGAGTAGAAACTTAGGAAGGGCCGAACCACTATAAAAATACTGTGTGTATGTGCTATAAATTATTCTCTTTTATTTTAAGCACATCTTTCAAGTTATTGGCCAAAATATTTGAAAGCTCAATTCACTTGCCCTATTTAGCTACCATCTAGTTAGGGATCAACAAGTGGTATTAGAGTAGGCTTCACTAGTTAATTTTAAAATAACTAGTATATTAACTTGTGAAGAGATTCAAATGGCCCGTATGTGCCACAACACATCTGCTGAAGGGCAATCTACTTTCAGACCTTCACTTTTTGATGGAATCAATTATGGGTATTGGAAGATGAGAATGCAAAATTTTTTGACTGCCACAGATTACTAGTTGTGGCTTATAGTTAAGAATGGAAAGAATGTTACAACATAGAAGATAAATATACACCAGAAGATATTTAAATAGTAGAACATGATGCTAAAGCAAAAAATTATCTCTACTGTGCACTATCTTCATCTGAATTTGAGAAGATTTCCACCTATGATTCGGCCAAGAAAATCAGGGATAAACTTTAGGTAGCACATGAAGGTACAAGTCAAGTAAAAGAAACTAAGATTAATATTCTAGTATGCAGGAATATGAAGCCTTCTCCATGAAAGATTCAGAAACCATCCGTAAAATGTTTGGAAGGTTTTAGAAAATTACCAATGGACTGAAAAGCTTGGGAGAGAAATATGAAGAACCTAAGTTAGTTAAGAAAATATTGAGATCCCTACCAAGATTTTGGATGCTTAAAGTAACTGCAAGAAGATAATGAAGTCTTAATGAAGTAAAAGGTTCTAGATAAATTAAAAAGCAAGAAGATTTCTTTACAAGTTGATTCAGAAAATGAAGAATCTTTAGAAGAAGCCTCAACAAGTGAAGATGATGAAGATATGGAAATGATCATCAGAAGATTCAAAAATATGATTAGAAAGAAGAAATTTGAAAACAACTTCAAAAGCAATAACAAAAGAAGGGAAAATTAAAAAGAGATTCTAATATATTATAATTGTAACAAATTTGGACACATGAGATTTGACTGCCTAGAACTAAACAAAAGGCAAGGAGAAAGGAAGAAAATGTATAATTCCTACTTTGATAAAAGGAATATTTCTAACAATAGAAAATTTAAAAGAAGAAGAAAGCAATAGTTACATGGGAAATGCTGAAAAGTATGATGTAAGAAAGTTTGATTGAAATAGAAGAAGAAAATGAAGCTCAATTTAGTTCAATCAACTCCAAAGAAAGAAATTAGGAGGAGCATCATACAAGAATAAGCTTCATGGCCTTTCATGAAGATGAGATAAATTCAAAAACTAAAACTTCAAATTTAAAAGAATTATTAGATGATTTATACTTAGATTTTAGAACTTTAAAAGCTAAACACAAAGAAGCTAAGAGAATTAGAAAGAACAATTTATGAATGTTCTAAGTTAAAACAAGAAAATACTCAGCTCAAAACTAACATTAACATAGAACTTGAGCAAATAAAAGCAGAAAATCATGCTCGTAGAAAAAAATTGACTTCTATATTATTTAAACTAAAGATAAAGAAGAAAAGTATAGAAAACTAAAGAAAGAAAAGTAGCAATCATGGAAGAAAATTAGAACCCAAATAAAATCAGATTTGGGTACCAAAAATTATCGCTAATTTAATAAATACATCAATATCAACAAATAATAATTTAATAGCATCTAAAAAGTAATGGGTGCCATAATATTCTACTACTAACCCATCTGGACCCATTCCAAAATGGTTACCAAAAATTATAGCGTCATTTTATGATTACAGGTGTGCTTGAGAGCTACAAGGAGTAGCAAATGGTATATTGATAGTGGTTGCTCAAGACACATGATAGGAGAAAAGGAGTTGTTCACATAATTAAAAGCTAAAAATGGAGGAATAATTACCTTTAAAGATAATGGAAAAGATAGAGTGATTGGAATTGGTAAGATAAGCCAACCTCCCTCTATTTCTATTTCAAATGTTTTACTAGTAGAAGGATTAAAGCACAATCTATTAAGTTTTAGCCAATTTTATGATAATGATATAAGGTTATAATTGAATCACATATATGTACTGTAATAGATAGTTCAAATTCAATAGTAGTACTTGGTAAAATATGTGGAAATGTGTATTTAGTAGATTTAAGTGATATCCAAGCCAAATGTTTGGTTGCAAATAATGAAGAATCTTTGTTGTGTCACAAAAGATTGGGACATGCCAACAAGTTCATGATTGAAAACTATATAATAAAGATTTGACCAAAATGAAATATGTGATGCTTGCTTAAAAGGAAAGCAAGTTAGAGAATCATTTAAATCAAACAAAGAAGTATACATAACTAAACCACTTCAATTACTATACACGGATCTTGTTGGACCAATAAGAACTAGAAGTCTTAGAGGGAAACATTATGCATATGTCATTGTGGAGGACTATTCTAGATTCAGCTGGATAATATTTCTCACTTTCAAAGATGAGACTTTTTTCTTTGAAATGTTTATCAAATGTGTACAAAATGAACAAGATTCTCATATATTAGCCATAAGAAGTGATCATGGTGGAGAATTTGAAAATAAAAAATTTCTTACTTTTTTTGAAAGTAATGGAATTTTGCACATATTCTCTGCACCAAGAACACCTCAATAAAATGGAGTAGCTGAAAGGAAAAATAGATCTTTGCAAGAGATGGCAAGGATAATGTTGAGTGAATATGGCTTACCTTAATACTTTTGGGCTAAAGCAATGAATATTTCCTGCTACATTATTAACAGAATTTTTGCTAGATCTATACTCAATAAAACTTACTATGAATTACATCATGGTAAAAGACCAAACATCTCTCATTTTCACACTTTTGGTTGTAAATGTTTCAATCTTAATAATGGGAAGGAAAACCATAGCAAATTTGATAACAAATCTGATGAAGGCATTTTCCTTGATTATTCCTTTGTTAGCAAGGCATTTAGAGTCTACAATCTGAAAAATAAAACTATAGAGGAATCCATTCATGTGAAATTTGATGAAAGTACAAACCTCTCTAGAAAGATAAGTGATTTTTATGATGAGATAGGAGAACTCACAACATCTGTGGAGAAATTGAAAATACAAAATGAAGACAAAGATTCTTCATAATCAAAGACACAAAAAGATGAAGAAGAAACAAATGATGGATCATCCATCAATGAGGTAAATAATGAAGGTAACAATTCCCTTCCCAAAGATTGGAGATTCATGCATGATTTTCCTAAAAACCAAGTAATTGATGATATTTATGATAAAGTGAGACTAGATCTTCATATCATCAAATATGTGATAATTTTGCCTTTATTTTTCAACTAGAACCAACTTGCATAGATCAAACTTTAGAAGATGAAAACTGAATTATAGTTATGCAAGAAGAATTAGATAAATTTAAACATAATAATGTGTGGACACTTGTTCCAAGGCCCAACCATCAATCTTTTATAGGAACTAAATGAGTTTTTAGAAACAAATTAGATAAATCTGGTATATTAATAAGAAATAAAGCAAGATTAGTAGCAAAAGGATACTCTCAAGAGGAAGAAATAGACTTTGAAGAATCATATGCTCTTATTGCCAGAATTGAAGCTATTAAAATGTTACTAGCATTTGCATCTTTCATGAATTTCAAACTTTATCAAATGGATGTTAAAAGTGAATTTCTAAATGGTTTCATAAATGAATAAGTTTATGTAGAACAACCTCCTGGGTTTGAAGATCCTTATGATTCAAACCATGTTTTCAAACTCAAGAAAGCTCTCTATGGATTAAAACAAGCTCCTAGAGCATGGTATGAGAGATTAAGTAAATTCTTAATAGAAAAAGGATTTACAAGAGGTAAAGTAGATACTACACTCTTTATCAAATTTATATGGATGATATTATAGTTGGTGTAACTAATGATAAATTATATCATGACTTCTCTAAAGTAATGTAGGGAGAAGTTGAGATGAGTTTATTGGTGAGATAAACTTCTTTCTGGGACTTCAAGTGAACAAATGAAGGAATCTTTATCCATCAAGCAAAATACACCAAAAAATTACTTAAGAAAATTTATTTAGAAGAAAGAAAGCCATTAGTCACACCAATGAGCAGATCCATTAAAATGGATAAGGATGAAAAAGGTAAATGTATTTGTCAAAAACTCTATGGAAGCATGATAGGATCTCTTTTATATTTAACTGCAAGTAGACCATATATAATGCTTAGTGTCTGCATGTGTGCATAATTCTAGTCATATCCTAAAGAATCACATCTAATTGTTGTTAAAAGAATATTTAGATACCTTTTAGATACTCCAAATCTTGGACTATGGTATCCAAGAGGTTTAAACTTTGAATTAGCTGGGTACTTTAAATCAAATTTTGCAAAATACAAAGTAGACAAAAAAGTACCTCTAAAACATACCAGTTTCTTGGAAGCATGCTTATAGCATGGTTCTCTAATAAACAAACATTTTTAGCTTTATTAACTGCTGGAGCTGAATATGTAGCTGTAGGCAGTTGTTGTGCACAAATTCTGTGGATGAAACAACAATTGAATGATTCTTGGTTGAAATATGTTGATACTCCTATTAGATGTGACAATACTAGTGCAATAAATTTAACAAAGAATCCAGTATTATATTCCAGAACTAAACACATAGAAGTCAAACATCACTTCATTAGAGACCATGTACAAAACCATGACATCTGCTTAGAATATGTACCAACTAAAAATCAATTAGTAGACATTTTTACAAAACCTCTTCCAAAAGAAAGATTCAATAAAATTAGAAGAAAACTTGGTGTACTAGATCCATGTGCATGAAATACATGTTTCATACTAATGTTTTGAATTCTTAAAAACATTCATAAATGCTAAATAAATTGCTTCAGAAGTATGTCAAAAATTCTGAAATAACATTTAGAATATATGAGAAGTGATTAAGAATCTCTGAACTTCACTCAGAATGATTTAGAAGTGACTTAGAAAATCCAATAATACGTTTAGAATTTTATAAAAGCAACATAGAAGTTCCATTAAAATCTTAGAATTATTATTACTCATCATAGAAGTTCTATGATACTTCCTCAAAACTTCTGACTCACTGGCCTGTTTACCCTAGAACTTCTGTTCTTTCAAATAACTTTAGTATAAATTCCTTAGAACTTCTGAGGCCATTAACATAGAAGCTCTATTTAACTTCTGTGTCGCACAGAACTTCTGATACAATCAGAAGTTCCATCCCTATAAAAAACCTAACCCCAGAAGCTTTATACTCTCATTTCGCACTTCTAAGCTCCTTCTTCAGAAAGGTGATTCAAATTTTCCTGTCATCTACATTTTCCCTCTTTCAAATTATTCTCATTCCAATTCACTACCAAAGATTTATCACCCCAGAATCTCTAAAAAATCCCTCCTTCAAAACCTTAAGCAAAAAATTCTATCTATTGTTGCAAA
This sequence comes from Pouteria campechiana, assembly GCA_036873735.1. NCBI lineage: Eukaryota > Viridiplantae > Streptophyta > Magnoliopsida > Ericales > Sapotaceae > Pouteria > Pouteria campechiana. The sequence goes on from JAYJMB010033410.1 coordinate 13,298, forward strand.
TAGTGAGGACAAAGAAGGCCAGTAAGTGAGCTGAAATATCATTTTTAGATTCAAAGATAAGGAGAAGAGAGAGTTTAGAAGAAGAAACTCGACGGAAAATAAGAAGAACAGAAGATTATGTTCTTAAGGTAATCTTCAATAACAACTCTTCTGCTCATAGTAAGTTCATTAAATATTTTGAAGGAAGAAAGATTGTGAAAGGGAGAGTCTTTGACTTTGAAGTATTTGGATAAAATGGCCTAAATCTAGAGGTGACAAACTGTATTAAGTTCCAACACTGGGAAAGTTTAATGAGTTATAAGGATAAATCCTATACTAGAATGGTTCAAGCCCTGGTAGCCAACTTCAATCACAATACCAAGAAATCATGGATTGGAAGGACTGAAATAGATCTATCTTTAGAGAATATAAGAAATGCATTCAATATTCCTGAGATAGAATAGCAAGAAATAGATTGGTCATTTGAAAGAACAAGACTATTTTCAAACTTAGCTGGGGTAGAAATTAAAGAGAATGTGACATACCTGCATGTCAGGCATCTAAATTTAGATCTCAAGCTTGCTCATATGTTGATCTTCAACAACATATATCTTAAGATAGGAGGTACAGTTCAGATCTTTGAGAAGAAATCCAAGATCGTATGGGCTATGAAGCACTAGAAGAGAACAGATCTGGTTCAAATTATTGTTGATCAACTATACTTGGTGAAGATATCTACCAAGTATTATCTACCTTATGGGATAATTATGAGCAAATTTTTGAGGACAACCAATATTGATCTCTCCAAAGAAGATGGAGAAGAATTCATGATAAGAGAAGCATTAAATAGAGATACTTTAAAGAGAATTGGCTTCAAGTTTACTCCACAAGGCTGAATTTCCCAAAATCTAAGAAAAGAAGAACAAGTAAAGAGAACAAAAACTAGAGAAGAAAGAAGAGACATGTAAGACACCATGGAAGAAGCAACAAGAGAAGAAGCCACATAAAGAAATGAGGTAGAGACAAAAATAGAGGATAGAAAAGAAAGTATAGCAGCATTGCCCTCAAGACCTACCCAAACTCAACCACAATCCTCCATTACTCCACCTCAACAACACACCTATTCAGCTCCACAAAACCTTGATTCTATTCTTTCAGCTCACCTATTACCCATCCTCATAAGAATGACCAATCTTGAAATACAAAATTCATTTCTCAACCAAAAGATGGATTTAATTTGGGAATCACTAGCTCACAAGCTAGATGCATTGAGTACTCAAATTGAAGTTATCAAAACTCAACCTCAAACCCAACATTCACCATCCTATCCACTCTCTCCACAATATCATTACAAATCCCCTTCACCCATTCAATTTACTACCTATTCATCATCTTCCATTTCACATACACACACTCCAGCTCCAGAAATTGTCCAGCCTCAGATGGAACAATCTGAAGCCATCATTCAAACCCCCCACACACAACCCTCTTTAGTATTTCCAAAATTCATTCCCATTGAACCATTAGCCAATTATCCAGAGGATTATCTTTCAAATCCAAATAGAGCTATTGTTAAATATAGAAAGTATCCCACTAAAGTACCACTTCCTATCTTTCATTTACTTCCAAAATATTTTGACTGGACTTGGTTTGATCTTGTTCGATCAAGAGAAATAATCTCCACTCAAATTGGAAAACTTCCTCTAGAATGGAGAACACCTTCAATTCCTCCACCACCTCCTCCAAAATCTCTTCTAAAGCTAAAGGATGAAAAATATGATATTCTTCTTCGTATCTATCATCCAATCAAACTCACATATTCTGAATTCAAAATCTGAAATCAATTCTACAATCTTTAGAATGTTTCTATCTCACAACCTCATCATCTATCCATCAACTCTTCCATTTCCACAAATCATAGATCAGATTGCTCTCTCTAGAATACAACTGATCCATGATCCTCCTCTCACACCCATGGGTCATGAAACCAAAATTCCCCAGTTAGCATCTTTTCAAAATGCATATACTAAGAAGCTTCTTTAGATTTCCAGCATCAAGACCCCCTAGAATAGTATTCCCATCTCCCTCAGGACATTTCAATAACATTTTTATAACTGAGGAAGAATATCTGTTCTATTCTAAAGCTAATTTGCAAGCTATTACTAATAATCTTCCACTACCTTATCCACAGCTTGCTGATTCATCACTTCTTCACAAAATTTGGGTGAATTATCCTAAACTAGCCCCTTTACCAAAACCAAAAACATCACCTTCTCCAAACACAACCAAAAACCTCACCTTACCAAAAACTACCTCCAAAACCAAAGACAACCAGAAAACCAAACACCTCACCATCCCAAAAGCCACCTCCAAAACCAAAGACAGCTAGAAAACAAAAAACCTCATTAGCCCCAAAACCAAAAACATCCAGAAAACCACCCTCTATTACTATACAATGAACTGTCTAGACAAAACTAAAGAGAAAGCCAAGAATTCCACCTCTCAAAGCTCACAAAAGGCTTTTCCTCCTCAATATACTCTATGTTATGAGGAATACATCGCTCGAATGAATGCAAACATTGAAATCATTCTTAAGAAGCAACCTCCTCTTTTTCCTAAACTCTTAGACCCCGCATTCAAAGACTACATCAATATCGTTTATGTTTCAACTTAAAAAAGCCCCTTTCTAACCTAAAAACCACCCACTTGCATTCCCAAAGATCCCACTTTTATTCCCCCTCTTCTTTCTCCTAGAATCAAGAAGGCTGTATCTAAACCCAAATCATCTCCTACATAACCCTCATTTTTCACAACAACAAATACTCCTTCAACACCTACTCTTGCTTTTGATAACCACAATTTCTTCCCTCTAACCTACAACAAAAAACCAAGAAACTAACTACTATATTTAAAACTCACGTCTTCTTTTTCTGACTACAGTCATTTTTTTGTGATGTTACTTCATTATCATATGCTTTTTTTGTTGTATCTAAAACTGCAATGATGCATTTCTTTTTGTTCTACTGTATCTAAATACCTCTTGCTATACAATATAGCTATCAATCTAATGTACAAAGTTTTATCACTTCAATGCAATCCCTTATTCCCTTTTACTTCATTCTTTTTTATTATGACAAAAAGGGGGAGAAAAATAAAAGAAGAGAAAGAAAACTAAGAGAAGAGAGAGAAAAATAAGAGAAGAGAGAAAAATAAGAGGAGAAATAATTTCTTTAGTACATTCAGAGTACATATATTTAGGGGGAGCTTACCCATGAAGAGGGAGCGCCATTAAGGAAATAGAAGCACATTGCATATATTGCATTTTTTGAAATTCTAAAATTTTTTATGAAAGTTTTATCACTCAAATGTTTTATCGGCATCAAAAAGGGGGAGAATGTTAAGTCTAACCCCTTTACTAAGTTTGATTTTGATGATGAATGAGATTAAACAACTTAGTTTTGATGATGAGCAAACAAATGAATAAAGAATTAAGGTATTAATAAATTACTTTCAAAGTGTTGCAATATTAAATATCAAAACAGATTATTGAAAATGAATTACATATATCAAAGGTGTTAATTGTAATATTATTACATTAACCCTTCGAAGAAACATATGCAAAATAACGCTCAAACAAAAGGACGTTCAAAAGTCACTAAGAAGTAATTCAGAACTTGCTTAGAGGCTTGGCATGAAAGATTAGAAGTTAAGAAGAAATCTCAGAATGTTAGAAGCAAATCAAAGGATGAACAGAAGTTTCATCAAGATCACATAAGTAATACAGAATGTGGACATGGTGCGCAGAAGCACTATCACGTCACATAGAAGCAACCTAGAATAATAATAAACTACGGAAAATTAATCCAAAAGATACTTCAGATCTTCAAAACCATGCCAAAAGAATTATCAAATTGTTAGAAGGAATGCAGAAGCATCATTAAGAATACATAAATAATGCAGAAACATTGTCATTTTATGTAGAACATTAACAAGTTGCACAGAAGCAACATAGAAGGCTATCACATTACACAGAAGCAATACAGAAAGTGTGACACATGACACAGAATCAAATCAGAAGCATTATCAGAAGCGTGTTCAAGAAAAGATGAATCAATGAAGTTATACAAAAGCAAAGCCTAAAATTTATAGGCAAATCAAAGGCAACTTAAAAGTTCTTCAGAAGCCTAAATTATGACCGTTGAAGGATAAGACAATGGACAAAAATTTTGAAAAGGATACTGCCAAAATTCACTTATCACATAAATTCTAAAGAACCACTTCAAAAGTTTTGTTAAGTTATAAATCAAAGCACAGAAATTCTAAGGACACTACTCAGAATTTCTGAACCCTGACAATATGCAAAAGTTGTTACCAAACCTTGCCTAACTAATTTGAAGATAACGCCAGGGGTTGCAATGGCTAAAAATTCTCAAATCCTATATATCGAGAGAGGATTAAGACGACACTAAAACATAATAGAGATTACACTGAAAATCATCTTTGATTCAAGAAAGAGAATTCACACCTTTTCATCATTCAACTCTAGCTACTACGACACTTCTAAAGCATTCAGAATCTTCAAAATTAGATTTGCATTAACTTCAAAAGGAGTTTGAATCTGATTTCATTGCTTACTTTATTTTTTAATTAAGCTTTAATTTTTGTACATATTTGCCTAAGTAAGAGGCATTATTTTTCTACATTCCATTTGAAAAACAAAGAGTTAGTTGGTAAGCTCTATGAAACCAATAGTTTGTAAAAGTTTTGTAAAAGTTTCTGGTTAGCTTTAACAAGCCAATAAGTTAGTCAGTAAGCTTGAAAACCAACATGTATAAGTTAGTTGGTAGGCTTAAAAACTAACATGTAAAAGTTTTTATTGAACTTGGAAAACTAGTAAGTCATTGATGAACTTGCGAAACCAACAAGTGTTATAGTGAAACCTGAGCTCAATAAAGGAGACTGACTTGGAGAAGTGGAGTAGGAACCCAGGAAGGGCCGAACCATAATAAAAATATTGTGTGTATGTGCTATAATTTATTCTCTCTTTTATTTTAAGTACATCTCTCAAGTTATTTGCCAAAATTTTTGAATGCTCAATTCACACCCCCCCTCTTGAACTACCATCCAGTTAGGGACCAATAGAATCATCTCAATTGAAGGTCAAATGAGAGAGTTATGCCCATATTACAAAGTGATGCTGAAGTTATCCAAAAATATCTAATTAGCTTCTTTTTGCACTTAAAACTCCATTTGTCCAATAAATCAAAATATAAGAATAATAAGTATATTTAGGCACCAAATAAGTATAAAAAACTAAATATTATGGGAATAAAATATAAAATTTTACATTCTCATCAAATTCCCCCACACTTAACTTTTGCTTGTCCTCTAGTAAAACGCAAATTCACTCTTCCCAATAAGAAGCCAAGGTTGCCACATCATCAACAAAGAACAACCTAACTCTTCAAAACTCATAAAATGTTATGAACAAAAATTCTTAACTTAAAATTACTTGCATTTTCTCTTGAAAATGGATTAAACTAAATACGTAGACCCTCATGGAGATAAACACTCTACTCTCATATGTTTGAAGTGTATATGTTTCGCTCAAATTCATTCCACTAGAAATAATCTACCATAGGCTTGCATATCTTCTCATTCTCCACCACTAGGACCACTTGCATAACATCAATCATAAGGACTTTTCAAGGGTTGTAAAGGGGTTTATGATCAGTGTAGAAAATATTTAAAAATTTAGCTCAAAATCCATCGAAACTGCTGAAGCAAAAAAATAAATCAACTCAAGCTCAAATATATAAGATATGCAAAAATAATCATTTCATTTAGCAACCTCTATCTTTGTATATATGATGTATAAACATATCCCTTTCTTAGAATTTTGATATATATTTGTTTTCAATGACATCACAATGGGACTCACAAATTGAGAGTAAAAGCATGTTCTATTTCACCAATCATAGCCATACCACAAATCCCCTCCCCCATACTTTATTTCTTGTACATCCATACATATCATGATTATAAACAATGTTTCACTAGCTCTATAGCTTCAGTAAAGATATTATTGTTTTGGGTTTTAAGCTCATAATATGGGTTCATAATAGACAATAAAGGTTTATAAATCTCAAAGGGGTTCAAAAAGAAAGGAGGAATTAATTACAAGGTAGGCTATTTGGCTTATGTAGCTTATAACAAAGATGGCCTTAATCATGTTCATGCATGCATGTATTGATGTGATCTCAAAGAGAATCAATGCAAGTTCTAGAGAAACAAATCCATGGAAGAATATCTCTCATGAAAGAAAAGAATGAGACTAATATTGATGTGTTAGTCTAAACGCTCCAAATCTCACTAGTTTTTGTCTCCAAAATTTAGTCACTACCATTCTCTAGGAAAATAACTAGACTAATTAATTACAAATTGGAAGCTTAAATTTTTCAAGCTTAATTGAATCTTGCTCATGAATCCACAACTACAAATCATTGAAATCCACAGAAACATTTTTTTTGCAAAAATGAAAATAAAAACACAACCTAAATCCACCTTAATACCCTCCCCAACACTTGAAACTTACATTATCTCCAATGTAAGATGAAATGCAAAAAAGGGGCAAAACAAACCAAAATAGAAGTGCAAAAATAAGAAGGAAATAAAATAAATAAAAAATAAACGCCCCTTGGGTTGCCTCCCAAACAACGTGTTTATTTATAGTCCTTGGCTCAACTCAATGCTTCTTCTCATCTTGTAAATAAAAAGACTTAAGTCTATGACCATTCATTGTGAACAAAAGTTACTAGTAACAACAAAAGGTCCAATCCAATAGGCAGCGTTGCAAATTTCCTCTAATTCTTGTAGTTGCAACTTCCTATGTTCACCACTTTCATCCATATTCATGTTGAAATTCTTGATAGCTCAATAAGCCTTATGTTCTAACTCAATTGGAAGGTGGCATGGTTTTCCAAACACCAATCGATAAAGTGACATACCAATGGGCATCTTATATGCATGTTGTATGCCCACAAGGCATCATCCAAACGCAAACTCTAACCTTTTCAACTTGGATTGACCATCTTTTCAAGGATGGGCTTGATCTCTCAATTTGGTACTTCCACTTATCCACTAGTTTGCGGATGATAGGTAGTTGACACTGTGTGGGTCACATGGTATTTTCTCAACAAAGCCTCCACAGATTGATTGCAAAAGTGACTACGTCAATCACTTATTAGAGCTTTTGGAATTACAAACATGGAAAATATGTTAGACATGATAAAATTTATAACAACTATAGAATCATCAGTCTTGGTAGCATTAGATTCCACTCATTTTGAGACATAGTCAATAGCAAGCAAGATATAACATAACCAAAAGATACAAGGAACAGTTCCATGAAATAAATGCCCCAAACATAAAATTTTTTGCAAAATAGTATGAGTGTTTATGGCATCTTATTCTTTTGGGATATATTACTATCTTTTGACAATGATCGCATGACTTACAAAAAGAATATGAATCTTGAAATAAAGATGATCAATAGAAGCCACATTCTAGATCTTTTCTCGCTGTTCTCTTAGCTCCAAAGTGACCTCCACAAGCATAAGAATGATAAAAGATGAGTATAGAAATAAATTTATTTTCAATTACACACCTTCTTATCACTTGATTTGCACAATGTTTCCAAAAGTATGGGTCAGCCCAGAGATAATATTTTTCATCACTCTTGACCTTATCTCTTTGAGCCTTAGACAAACTAGGAGGTAATATATTAGTAACAAAATAATTTAGAATATTCGCATACCAAGGTAATATCACACTTGTAGATAATAATTACTCACCAAGAAATATTTCTTGTAGATAAAGTTCCTCCTCCACATGAACTAAACTACTCAAGTGATCTGGAACATAATTTTTTATCCCTCTTTTGTCTTTGATCTCCAAGTTAAATTCACTAAAGAGAAGTATCTATCTTATTAATCTTGGTTTTGCTTCTTTCTTCACCATTAGATAATGAAGAGCTGCATGATCAAAATAAACAATGACTTTAGCACCAAGCAAATAAGATCAAAATTTTATAAAGCAAAGATAATAGATAAAAGCTTTTTCTCAATGGCAGAACAATTTCTCTAGGCATCATTCAGAGTCCTTAAAACATAATAAATGACATGAGATGCTTTTCCAATTCTTTGACCCAAAACAACGCCTACTGCATAATCACTTGCATCATACATTATCTCAAAAAGAACATTCCAGTCAAGAGGCTGGATAACTGGGGTTGAAGTCAATAGTTCTTCAGTTTGTGAAATGCCCTTTTATACTTCTCATCAAACTCAAAAGCGACATCCTTTTGTAGCAACTTGCATAGTGCTATTGCTATTTTTGAGAAGTCCTTGATGAATCGTTGATAAAAACCTATATGTCCAAGAAAAGAATGAACTTTCCGCACACTAGTGGGATAATGGAAAGATTCAATAATATCAACTTTAGCTTTATCTACCTCAATTGCCCGAGATGAAACAACATGACCCAAAATTATACCATGTTCAACCATGAAATGACTTATTTTAGAATTTGCCACAAGGTTAGTTTCTGTGCATCTTTGAAGAATAAGTGTAAGGTTATGCAAACAATTATCAAAGGAGTCTCCATAAACTATGAAATCATCCATAAAGACTTTTATAATATGCTTACTATAATCTAAAAATATCCTAACCATACACCTTTGGAAAGTGGCTGGGGCTTTGTAAAGGCCAAAGGGCATTTGACGATATGCAAAAGTCCTAAATGGGCATGCAAAAGTTGTCTTTTCTTGATCCTCTGGAGTGATTGCAATATGGAAACAACCTAACCATCAAGGAAATAATAGTAAGAATGACTAGCTAACGTTTCAAGCATTTGATCAATAAAAGGTAAAGGGAAGTGGTCCTTGTGAGTTACAACATTTAATTTTCTATAATCTATACAAATCCGCCACCCATTCTAAATATGAGTAGGAACCAACTCATCATTTTGATTTTTCACAACAGTTATTTCTGTCTTTTTAGGAACCAATTGAATTGGGCTAGCTCAACCATTATTCAAAATAGGATAAATCAATCCAACTTAAAGAAGTTTGAGGATTTCTTTTTGCACTACATCCATCATGGGTGGGTTCAATCTCCTTTGTTGTCGACAAGAAGGCTTTACTCCTTCTTCAAGTAAGATATGATGCATACATATCGATGGGCTAATTCCTTTAATATCTACAATTGTCCAACTAATAGCCATCTTGTGCTCCTTAAGGACCTACATCAGCTTCTCTTCTTGAAGTATGCTGAGTTTATGGAGACAATCACTGGTAAGGTCTGTCTCCAAGGAACACGTACTTGAGGTAACTGGGAAGAGGATTCAAATCTAGAATAGCCTACAAAATAGAGGGTAAAAATCCTTTGTTAGAAACTAGTAACTCAATATAAGGAACCTTAACTAATTCTAGTAACATTAGAAAGTCATTCAATACAACAATAGTTTCATGAAAATCAATACTCAAGGGTAACACCTCATTCTTTTTCTCAAGATACTTATTAATGGAAACTTCCAATTTATCTTTTCCATTAAGTTAAAAAACTTCTTGTGCAATAGAATCAATCACATTAATAGAGTAAATAGAATTATCATCATTAGGATATTTCATGACATCATAAATATTAAACATAATAATTTTACCATCAAATTCCATAGTAAGTATACCACTGTGAACATTTATCTTAGTCTTGGATGTCTTAGTACTGGTCTTCCTAACAAAATAGGAGTAGTTTGATAACCATTTTCCATATATAGCACATAAAAATCAATAGGGAAAACTAAATCAATAACATGCACAAGAACATCCTCAACTACTCCTTTAGGATAGGTATTGGATCTATCAGCCAATTGAATCACACCACCATTTTTTATTCAAAGGTCCAAGTTTCAAAGAAGCATATGTAGAATATGGCATAACACTAATGGAAGCTCCTTAATCTAACATGGCCTTTTCAAGTCTAGTTTTACCTATCATACAAGGGATAATAAACATACCTAGATCTTTACAATTCACAGGGAGTTTTCTTTGAATAAATAAAAAAATATTCTCCCCTACTCTCACCTTTTTGCATCCTTTAAGTTTCTATTTTTTCTTTATTGTACACATTTCTTTCAAAAAGTTTGCATAATGAGGTACCTATTTAATAGCATCTAAAAGTGAAATATTTACCTTGCATCTACAAAAAGTCTCGTATATATCTTCATTTTGCTCATCTTTTCTAGATTCTGCTAAAGTCTGCAGAAAATGAGGTACTGGCTTATATTCAGAAAAAGGTGGAAACTTAAGTTGAGTTATGTCATTGTCATTAGAAATGTTCTTGTCTACAATGATAGTTTTCTTCTTTTCTTGCTTCATTGGTGTAGAAATTACCTTGGCTAGAATCTCAACCTCTTTACCATTTCTCAAAATGATTGCACTTGCATTTTCTCTTGGATTCACCACTGTTTGAGAAGGTAATTTTCCTAAAATTTTTGCCTTTTGCTAATTGATTGCAGTTGCTATCTGACTTATTTGGTTGTAAAACTTTGAATACTGGCCCTTGCCTCTTATTGAAATTGTTTTATTTTCTATTAAAATTACAAAGTATTAGTGGAAAGAGACTTAACAATATCTTCTAAAGACATACCAAAATTAGAAGTTTGTCCTAGTGGTTGTCTAGGCATGTGTGGCTACTTATATTACTAGAAACTTGGCAGTTTTGAGTCGTAGGTTGATTTACTTATGGATTTCCATAGTTGAGATTGGGGTGATCCCTTCATCCTGAATTATATGTGTTTGAATAAGGGTCATACTTCTTATGTGGTTGTCTAGGAAAACCACCCATCACATTTGCTTGATCAATGGGCTCTTCTTGAAGAGTTGGCCACATATTGGTTGGATACCCTGCTACCGAATAAATTCCACAAGCCTTCATCGTTTGCATATTACCTATAGCCATTTGATGAACAAGAGAAGTTAGACTTGAAATTTGTTATTCAAGGGAGGAAATATTTACCTCATTAACATGCTTTGATAGGGAGTTAAGCCTAGTGGCAAATTATTGCGAATTGGCTACCAAATTTGCAATCAAAGTTCTTGCATCTTTGAAATTTTTATCCACTAATGCTCCACCACTACAACATCAATCATGCTCTAATCAGTGGTAGAAGGGAGTCATAAAAATACTAGATAAGCAGTTGCTCACTAATTTGATGATAGGGGCAGCATACACATAATTTCTTGAAATGTTCACAAATATTCAGGTAGGAATTCTCCACTATGATGCCTTATACTACAAATTTCTTTTCAAATATTGGCTGCCCTTGAATCTTGGAAATATTTCTCCAAAAACAACCTCTACATCTCATTCCATGTGGCAATACTCCTAGGGGATAGATAATAGAGCCAATCTGTAATGCCCCGCTTTCCAAGGCATTACTCAGGCAGGAACAGGAGGACTCTTTACCATAATCTTTCTTGAACTTACCCACTTACACCTGTATAAACATTCACAAACACCCACATATGCCTATAATTATAATCACACTATAAAGGTAAAGTGTATGGAAGTCATCATTACGTCTAACAAATCAATGACATGCAATTTAACACTCCACACACTTAAATTTACATCATTTATACCAATACCATATTAAATAAATCACACTTTATATACATTCCAAAAGATTTCAATAAGACAAGAAACTCTAATTATCATGGTTTATCCCTCTCCTGAGCTCCAACCCCTTGTTGGGCTTCGTCATTTGGCAGGCATAAATCAAATCAATAGTTAAATCATATACTATATATAATAAATTCATAGGCCCAACATAGAACTATACTATCATGGATTGCATACAGATAGTAACAAAATTCCCCAATACAAATCTATTAAGATCTCTATTATATCTGATTACACCTATTTATGTTTAAATCCACTTCATTTCTAATGCATTCCTTTCATTTCTAGTCATTTACTATCATTTGCCTGTAAACAATCAGCACCACATTCAGGAGGTCACTAATCAAACCAAATTTACAATATCACAATCAAATGGACTTATCTTTCTTACAACTTTGGTGTACTTTTGTTTTACTACTATCATGTTTATGAATGTTATGAGACTTGAAACATCCTACCATCACTACAAGTCAGGCATCACAGGTTTCTCGTTTACACCTACTAAGTAATCTGAGGAGTCTTATAAATAATAGGTTGATTAGACCACTCGCCAAATGAGGCAGTATATACAACAAAGCCCTAACAAGGGTGGGATCCCAATAACCAAATAACCATCCCGATATGTGTCCAAACCCAATTTATTATAATGCAACATTTCATGCGAGGGCAATTAAGCAAGTCATACTCAAATTAAAATATTTCTCTTCAATCATCCAACCTAGAAGTATAACTTTTATGATGTTCCATGTTTATCATATCATCATAATTATCTAAGCATATCTTCCATTCTTAACCAAGTAAGCAAACTCAGTTAAAACATCACTTTTAAATATATACATGTTACCAAATGCATTATTATGCTAAGCCATTGATTATTATAACATCATAATCTCATCCTTCTAATATATTCATTATCATTCACTTATATGTTGCATGTCCTATGCTTTGTTTGGCAAAATAAAAGAGGTACATAAACTTAGTCAAAAAGAAGGCCAAAAGGCAAAAGGGAAGTTAGTGTCATGACATAGAGGAAACATGTCACGACATTGAAGTGGTAGCGGACTCAATGTCGCGACACTGAAGAACATGCACAGAACCATGAAGAACAAGTAGTGTCGCGACATAAAAGTGGTAGTTGGCTCAATGTCGCGACACTGAGACCCTATGTCACGATGCTGGATAATGTTCATGCTACCCACCTTTTTCTCATTAGAAATTGTCCTATTGCCTCTTTCCCAATGTTTCTTGTTTAACCACTTTAAGTTCCTCTTATTACCTATATTTCACCTTGATTCTCATTTACTAATTTCACCTATCCATCAAAATACTTTAATGAACAATACTATTTCGTTAATCATCACATAATGAATTCACAACTTTCAATGAAGTTTATCATACTTCACATATGCTATCTTACTTCCCAAGTGCATTCCTTCCTTTCAACCTTACTTAATTCACTTCTTCCAAACTTCTTACTACTCACTTTACTTAGTTGGCACATATCTAAAGTATGATATACAACTTTTATCCCATGAATGAACTTGTAATACAATTGAATAATATTCAAAATAAAGCATCTCAATTTCAGTAAAAACAATTAAGCAATTAAACCCGCTTACCTTATATGTAATCTCCACCCTTTTTTTTAGATGTGAATTTTGTATTTCCAATATTTGCTTCACGAGTCAGACATCCTACATTAAAATATAGCTCTCATGATCATTCATTTGCATTCTCTGTGTATAAAGGTAACCACTTTAGATTCCATTCTAAATTTCTAACAGAACCTGGGTTAGGGTTTTGCTAATTACTTTACTATAATTCAATTAAGATGTAATCATGGAATTGTTAACCAAACTATACTACTCTTAGCACCATTTTATCAAACATCTATAGTACAGTTTTTGAAATTCCATATGCTCATTATCTACAAGTTGGGATTTCTATTCCAAATGACTTATTAATGCATTTGAACTGAATTCCATCAAAATCCACATTCAAAACATCCACTTCAATATTGAATTCTTGTTTTCCCCTAAACCCTAACTTCTAAATTCTAAAAACGTACTTTAAAATCTAGAATTCAGGAATTCAAGCCACTAGAACTCTTAATGGAGGATGGAAATGGCACTTAGTCTACTCCAATTGAAATCCACCGAATCCAGTTACAAGATGAAACCCCAATCTGTTCTTCAACTTCCACAATCTCAATCCCTTGAATTTGATATTTGCTTGATACTAGAGGATTGCTAAGCTATTTATAATCAATTTCTCCAACTTAATCTGTCAAATTCCATGGGAAACAAGATTTTTCTAAACTTAGGAATGGAAGGGAAGGGCTGGGAAGGGGGGGCTGGTAGAGTATTTTAAGCTCCAAACCCCCATAATACTCTGATGGTGCAAATCAATAGGAGTACATGTGGCCCACACATCATGTGTTCTGATCTTCTCTAACACTAAATTTTCTTCTTATTTCTTACAGTACTCAATTCCTTCATCACACCCAACCTGATTCTTCCATTTATATTATAATTTATGCATACACAGTCTCTTTATATACTCTAAAATAGTTCTTTTCATTTCAAAAATTTTAGGGTCTCACATTTTACCTCCCTTACAAAACGTTTCATCCCCGAAACTTATACAAACAAGTGTGGGTATTGAAATTTTATCGCATCTTCTAATTCCCAAGTTGCTTCATCTTCTAAATGATGTCCCCATTGTACTTTTACTAGATAAATGACCTTGTTCCTCAACTATTTTTCCTTTGTATCAAATATTTGAATTGGGTGCTCTACATATTGCAAGTTTTCTTTAATTTGAATTTCTTCTGGTGCCAAGATGTGAGATGTGTTTGGTTCATACTTTCTAAGTGAAGACACATGGAAGATATCATGGATTCCACTTAGTAGTGGTGGCAATGCAATACGATATGCTACTTTACTAATCCGATCCAAAATTTCATAAGGACCAATATACCTTGGGCTCAATTTACCCATGGTACCAAACCACACTACACCCTTCATTGGAGATAGTGGGGATCTGCATTTATGCCCATATAGTGCCTCAAAAGGAGCCATTTGGATACTAGAGGGATAATTATTATTATATTCAAATTCGATCAATGATAAGTAGTGGCTGCAAGTTTTGCCCAATTCTAGAGTACAAGCTCTAAGCATGTCTTTTAGCTGCTCATTCACCCGCTCTATCTGCCCTTTTATTTTGGGTTGATAAGTGCTACTGAAATCTAGGTGCGTTCATAGCCTTGTGTAGTGCTCTCCAGAATTTTGAAGTGAATATTGTCCTCTATTTGAGATGATCTCTTTGGGTACTCCATGCAATCTTACTATTTCTTTCTGAAAAATCCAAGCATATTTCTCAGCAGTAAATGTGGTTTTAACTGCTATAAATGAGCTGCTTTAGTCAATCTGTCAACAATGACCCAAATGCTATCAAAACTCAACAATTGTCTTTGGTAAACCAGTAATAAAATCCATTGTTATGTCTATCCATTTTCACTTGAGAAGTTCAATAGATTGCAATAATCCACCTGGTCTCTGATGCTCTGCTTTCACTCTTTGGCATGTTAGACATTTAGCTACATATTTAGCAATATCTTTTTTCATCCTATTTCACCAGTATAAAGATTTTAAATCTTAATACATTTTATTTCTGGCAGGATGCATAGTATAAGGGGACTAGTGTGCTTCGTTCGACACCTTTTGTACCACTGCTGATCCTTTAGGAAGAACTATCTGATTCCTATATTCATAAGGTGGTTTGCACCAATAGAAAAGTCTAGTAGCTCATTTTGTTGTAATCACAATTTTAATTTTTGAAATTCTTCTTCGAATGACTCTTCTTGAGCAACTCAGATCTAATCCATTAAGGTAGGCTGAATGTGCAATTGACACAACTGGGTCACCACTCCTTTTATCTCAACTTGTAAGTCCATACTTCTCAATTCTTCAAACAATTCTTTCTTTTGTGTTTACATACATGCTAAACTACTTCCGAATTTCCTACTCAAAGCATCAGCTACAACATTTGCTTTGCCAAGATGATAATAAAAGCTCAAATCATAATCTTGTAATAGTTCTAACCATCTTCTCTGCCTCATATTCAACTTTTTCTGGGTAAACATGTATTTCAAACTTTTATGATCTGTGTATACATCACATTTTTTCCATAAAGGTAATGTCTCCATATTTTTAAAGTAAATGCTACTGTTGCCAATGCTAAATCATGAATTGGATAGCTATGCTCATGAGGTCATAACTGACGTGATGCATAAGCTATCATGTTGCCATGTTGAATTAGAACATAACCTAATCCTTTCTTTGATGCATCACTATATATCATGAATCTACCTTGACTTGATGAAATTGCAAGAACTGGTGATTCCACTAACTGTCTTTTTAATTCTTGAAAAAAAGTTTCTTATTTCTCATTCCATTCAAATAAACCTCCTTTCTGAGTTAACTGTGTTAGTGGCAAAGCTATTGTGGAGAAACCTTCAACAAATCTCCAATAATACCTGGCTAATCCTAGAAAAATCTTGACCTCAGTCACAGTGCTTGGTCTAGGCCAATTCACTACAGCTTCTATTTTATGAGGATCTATAGAAATGCCAACTCTTTAAATCACATGACCTAGAAAAGCTACAGTATTCATTCAAAAGTTACACTATTTCAATTTTGCATAAAGCTTTTCTTCTCTAAGTCTCTACAAAGCCATTCTCAAATGTAATTCATACTCTCTCTGTCTCTTGAATAAATTAGAATATCATCTATGAAAATAATTACAAATTGGTCCAAGTAGGATTTAAATACCCTATTCATTAAATCCATAAAGACAATGGGAGTATTCGTTAATCTGAATGGCATTACTAGAAATTTGTAATGCTCATATTGTGTTCTAAATGCAGTCTTCTGAACATTTGAAGGCTTAACCTTCAATTGATGATACCTTGACTGTAAATCAATTTTGGAGAACACTGTGGCTTCTTGCAACTGATCTAATAGATCATCTATTTTGGGCAATGGATATTTGTTCTTGATGGTGACTTTATTTAGCTCCAGATAATCAATGCATAGTCAAAGACTCCCATCTTTCTTCTTTACAAACATCACCGATGTGCCCCATGGCAACACACTGGAATGGATAAATCCCTTGTCCATTAAATCCAGCAACTACACTTTTAATTCTACCAATTCAACTAGTGTCATTCTATATGAGGTCTTAGACATTGGCTCTGTTCTGGGTTGGAGGTCAATACAAAACTCTACTTCTCATTTAGGAGGCAATTCAGACAATTCACTAGGGAATACGTCTAGAAAATCTCATACTACTGGTATATCCTCTAGTAGTGAATGTTCAGAATGGGTGTCAATAGCTAAAACTAAGAACACTTCACACCCTTTCCTCAATAGACTAAGGGCTTTCATAGCTGATATGAGCTTAGGAGCTTCACCCTTAGGTGAACTTCTAAAGGTAATTTCTACCCTCTCAGGGGTCTTCAAAATTATCTGCTTGGTTTTGCACTCAACTTTACCTTTTTACTTGCTTAGCCAATCCATAACCAAAATAATATCCAAACCTTCCACATTCAAGACAATTAAATCAAGATAAATTTGTTTGCTCTCAATCACTATAGGTATTTCATAACATATCTTTATAGAAATACTAACTGCTTTCAAAGGAGTGGATACTTCTATCAGAGGATACATTGGGCATTTAGACAACCTAACTCTATTTACGAATATAATAGAGATAAAAGACTAAGAGGCACCCGGATCAAATAAAACATATGCCATATAATTTCATAGAAAGATTACCGGAAATTACATGGTCTATGGTTTGGGCTTCCTGGGCATTGGTCGCCTGTACCACCGTGGTTAATGGAGGTCTACATTATTCATTCTGCCGTCTAGGAACTACATTAGGTCCTCAACCTTTGCCTCGCATCTGATGCCCTCCACATTTAGACTAAGATAGAGCTTGAGAAGTTATGCTCTTATTCCTTCCTTGATTAGGACAATTCCATCTAATATGACCAGCCTCACCACATGCAAAGCAAGTGAGTGGCCTTTGTTTTCCACATGTCGTGGCTAACTCGACCTTTGACTAATTTCTTTCATCTATCCTGGAGTCAATCTAGTCGGCCTTCCTCCTGGTTTCTTCAATAGTACTAGATAGTCAAACTTTAAATATCCAAGCTTCTTACATTAATTACAAATTTTCTCAGTAATTTACTACCACTCTGCTCAGTTTTCTACCTGGTTAGTCGCCCCTGCTTAGTTTCTCTCATGTGTCTCCTCTCTCTAAATTTAGACTGTTCCTCTTCTCTCTTTCTACCAGATGAGCACTTCTAAGATATCCTCATATGGACTCAACATGAGGGGCAATATTGACCCTTCTAAGAATCCTTTCTGCCACCCTGTTCTCCCTCACCCTCTAGCTGTTAAATTCCATATAATACTTTATGCTCTTCTGGACATTCCATATATGCAAATACTTTTTCCATACCAGCTAACCATTTATTTACCACACGATAATCCCTCTATCCCTTGAAATTTGGAGGTTTCATACTTTGGAAAGCTTTCCTATCTAAACCTATTCTTGGCTATCTTTGAGATGGCTACCCCATTTCTATTTCTACATTTATTGGTGTGAGACCCTAGAATTTCTGTAATGAAAAGAACTAGTTTATAGTGTGTAAATGAACTACATATGCATAATTTGTAATATAAATGAAAGAATATTGATGAATGTGATGAAGGGAATTGAGTATTATGAACTATAGACAGAAATTTTAGTGTTAGAGAAAGTTAGCACATAGCATATGTCAGCCGCATGTGCTTTTATGGATTTGCACCGCCGAAGTATTATGAGGGGTGGAGCTTAAAATGCTCCACCAACCTCATTCCTCAGCACCCAATGTTTCTAGCCCTCCCCCTTTTACTCCTAAACTTAGAAAATTCTTGTTTCACCTGGGAATATAAGAATTGAGTAGGGGAAATCAATGATAAATAGCTTAGTAACACTCCAGTGTCAAGCAATCATCAAATTCAGTGGATTGAGATGTGGGAGTTGAAGAATAGTTTGGGGTTTCATCTTGCAACTAGATTTGGTGGAATTCAGTTGGAGTAAACTAAGTGGTAAGCCATTTTCATCATTCATTAAGAGTTCTAGTGGCTTGAATTTTTGAATTTTGAGTTTTAGAGTAAATTCTCATAATCTAGGAGTTAGGGTTTTTGGGGAAAATGAGAAATCAATATGAAGTGGATGTTTTGAATATAGATTTTGGTAAGAAATTAATTCAAATGCATTAATATGTCATTTAGAATAGAAATCCCAACTTGTGAATGATGAACATAAGGGATTTCAGAAACTGCATTCTAAATGTTTGATGAAATAGTATAATAAGGACTATAGCATGATTAAGCTAAATTAATGGATCTATGATCATTGTGTTTCATTGAAGATTAATCAAGAAAGTGAATTTTCCTTAAACAGAGTTAAGGGATGGGATGAAACTAATAAGTAATACATTCTGTACTTTAATAATTACAAGACATATGCTTTGAATGTAGGAGTTTGGAATTGCAAAATTGAACTTGGCCATATAAAGATCATAGCAAAAGAGAAGTATGTTTGATACACATAAGGTAAGCAGGTTATTTGCTTAAGAATTTTTACTGAATTTGAAATCTTTCATTATAGATATTATTCATTTGTGTTATGGATACATTTTTGGAATAAAATTTGTATATCATACTTTAGAGAGGTGCCAATTAAGCAACATATGTAGTGTGAAGTTGGGAAGAAGAGAATGAAGTTAGTTTGAAAGGAATGGATGTATTTGGGAAGGAAATCAGTATATGTGAAGTGTTATAAATTGCAGAGAAAAGTATGAATTCATGGCATAATGATAAATGAGAAAGTATTGGTTATTGAAGCATTTTAAAGAATAGGTAGGAATTGGTACATGAGAAGCAAGGTTAAACAAGTGAGGATTGAGGGAAATTAAGCAAGAAACATTGAGAATGAGGAAACAGGACAAGTTTTCATAAGAGAAGGTGGACAACAAAAAACATTGATTCAATGTCTTGACATAGGGTTTAGTGTCGTGGCATTATGTCCACTACCACTTTAATGTCGCAACACAACTTGTCTGTGTCATGACACCACTTGTTCTTCACGATTTTGTATATGTTCTTCAGTGTTGTGATATAGGGTTTTTGTGTCGCGACATTGAATCCCCTGCCATGTTAATGTCGCAACATGATCCCCCTATGTCATGACACTAATTTCCTTTATGCCCTTTTTGCCTTCTTTTTGCCTAAGTCCTTATCTCTTCTTATTTAGCTATGATTGTCTCATTTTCTTTATTCCTTCATTCTCCTTTGCCTGTAAACACATTTACTAAATCGTATATATTTGGAAATGATGCCTTAACTAAGTATGTAATTAAGTTTGGTCACTTGGTTAAGAATTGAAGATTTTTTTAGATAAATGTGATGATGTGATAAACTTTGAATGTCCAAGAGTTATAGTATTTAGTTTGATAATTGCATGAAAAGTATTATAATCTGAGTATGGCTTGCATAATTGCCCCTGTATGAGATATTAGGTTATAGCAAATTAGGTTTGGACACCTATCGGGATGGTCATTTGGTTGCTGGGATCCCACCCTTGTTAGGGCTTTGTTATGGATACCGCCTTCTTGGCAAAGAGGTTTGATCAACCTATTATTTGTGAGACTCCTTTGATTACTTAGTAGGTGTAAATTGGAAACCTATGACCCCTAAGTTGCAGTGAGGGTGAGATATTTTAAGTCTCATAACACTTGTAGCCAGGGTAGCGGGAAAAACTTGAATACACCGAAGTTGTAAGAAAGATGAGTCTATTTAAGTGTAACATTGTGCATTTGGTTTGGTTTATGGCCTCCCAAATATGGTGTTTGATTGTTTGTGGGCAAATTAACTTGAATGATTGAGAATGAAATGATTACATTAAAATGATAGTGAGTTTCATTATGAATATATACAATCAGATATAGTAGACATCGTAGTGGATTTTAATGAGGAATTTTGTTATTAATTGTATTTAATCCATGATGATATGTTTCAATATAGTTTGGTTTTGAACATATGAATCTTATTATATTTTATGACTTAATTATTGATTTGAATTATGCCTGCTTACTGAGTTACTCTAACTCACTGTATTTTATTATGTTTTAGTTGACAGGCCAGAAGATGGAGCCCAATGAGGGGTTGGAGCTCAGGAGAGGGATAAACCATGATAACTAGAAACTTTTATCTTTTTGATAAATATTTTGGAATTTATATAAAGTGTGATTCATTTAGTATGTTAATGGTGTAAATCATATAAATTTAACTGTGGAGTGTTTTTAGCTGCATGTTGTTATTTAATTAGATGCGAGAATGATTTCCATGCACTTTAATCCTACATTACGACTATAATTTTAGGCATCTGTGGGTGTTTGTAAATGTATATATAGGTGTAAGTGGTAAGTTCATGGGAGACTCTGGCCGAGAATCCTCCTGTTCCTACTCAAGTAATGCCTCAAAAAGTAGGGCATTACAACTTGCCTTGCCTATGGCCTTGCCATTGATTGAGGCTCCTCTACCTGCCTCCTTTAGGTTTGGACTATTTCTTGTAATGTTTGGGCAATAACCACTATCATAGTCATCATAGTGCCAAATTCCCGAGTCATTGGTGGAGACGGCATAGGTGGAATTGCATCAACACCAGGAATTGCATTGCCGACCTCTCTACTCTGGCAGGTTCTGCCCCTTGACCTTCCTCAGGTTCAACTATCCCTCATTCAACTTCATTTCGGGTCAACCTCAGCATTTCATCTGCCCTGGAGGCTTCTGCCTCAATTTTCCTAATAATAAACCCCGTCGCTCGAGTCTGGGTAATTCTTCACGGCGACTCCTCCTCCATCATGGGGGCTTTACCTTTATCCCCTCTCTTCCTTGGTGCCATGACTGTATAAGGAAGAGTATTGGATCATATAACATCATGATGTTAAGATACCGATAGAACTTATCAATATAAAAATTCAAATTGCATATTATGCTAACGTTCCCCCATGTAGACTAAAACTATACATGTCATTCTATCACTGACTTCCAACACTCTTACCAACTATTATTCTGTATATCAGACTTATACGCTCTGATACCACTCTGTAATGCCCCGCTTTCCGAGGTGTT